>LPNX010441958.1:0-83556 GCA_001517045.1 Pseudotsuga menziesii
ATATATATATATGAGTGTGTGTGTGTGTATCCACAAATATTTCACTACATTATAAAATATTTTTAATTTTTTGGTGAATACAAATGTTTGCTTCTTCTTGTCCATTTTTCCCATAATTTTCTGAGATGCAACGATATTAGACTCAACTTCAAGAGAAACATCTTGCACGAGTGATAAAGAAGCAGATATTCTTTCTCTGAGAAGAGGACATATATCAAAATCAAAAGCATTGGCATAAGTGATTTTGGCTGAAGTATATGTAGGTTTGATCTCAGCAAGGATCTTGCTGAACATTTTGTTAAATCTTTTTGTGAAATTTGAAACAGACTCACCATTCTCTCTCCTCAAATTGCTAAATTCTGTGATATAGTAAAGTTTGTCTCTTCTTTCCCCCCAATGCTTCAAAAATATGTCATCTAGAACTTCAATGCCAGCTACTGATCCAGCAGGTAACTCTTTGAACCATCTAAACTCTACACAAAAACCCTAGTCCACACATCCTCTTGTTCAATGTTTATATTCTTAGCATAAATGTAGAATTCCTCTGAATGATCTTCAACTATAAAATATCCCTCCCCAATAAACTTAGGCATATATTTTAGATAATCTCTAGTAGGCATAGCAGAAAGGGGGTTAGGAAAATTTAGAGGGGCATATCTAGCAATGAGGATCCTTTCCATCTTAGTCAGAGGGGTAGCCATATTGGATGTGGGTATGGAAGGAGCAGAAGAAGATGTTGCTGGTGTGGGTGGTAGTTGAGGAGGTATAGGTGGTAGATCTACCCCAGTGGAGTTGCCAAGGATCAGATCTACAAAATCAGAAGTGCTTGAAGCTTCCTCAACTTTCAATTTTTTGATTCACTTATAATTTTATGAGAACTAGATGTTGTTCGGGGACATAGGGTAATCCCAAAAGACCGAACACCTTGAGCAACCGCTTCACACAAATAGATCACATATCAACACACCGATGTTTGTCATGTGGTTAAAACCCTCGAGAGGGAAACAGTCCATGGCCCCAGCCAAATAGATACTTTGAGCAATTTATTATGCAAAAGAAAGAAAGTTACATGAGCTTCTCATAATCGATCAACTAGCCAAGGACCCTCTATGCTCTTTAAATAGAGATCATAGACCAATCGGGTGTTAAGCCATGGATCAATGGTAGGTATGATCTAAGAGAAGTTGAACCGTCAGATCACTTTATGTCTAGAGCATATCATGACTGTCAGATTAGAATATTTACAAATGCATACTAAAGAAACAAACTTTTACCTAATGGATATATTACACAAGTTGATCTTAACTAACTCCTAAGTGTCTAAATATCCTAACATCCCCCCTTAAGAACAACTTGGGATAGGATTGAAGGATTTGCAAAAGTGACACTATTAGGAGAAGGAAGGAGGCATTAGAGCCTATCCTCCCTTAAGGACACATTCCTGAACTCCTAACATAGACTAACGTTTAGAAAACTTCGCTTCTGTAAGAGACTTGGTGAAGATGTCTGCAACTTGATCATCTGTAGGGAAATAGAGCACTTCAATAACACAATCATGAACACGATTTCTGATGAAGTGCATGTGTAGCTCAATGTGTTTGTTGCGCTGATGTAGAATCGGATCTTTGGCAAGCTTGATGGAACTTTGATTGTCGCACCAAAGTGGAGTAGGCTATTGCTGCTCGAATCCAAAATCCGAAAGGATCTGTCAAAGCCATAAAGCTTCTTGACTAGAATTAATTGCAGTGTGATATTCTGCTTCTCCTGAAGAAAGATCAAGAGCTTGTTGTTTCTTACAAGCCCAAGTGACAGGTCCAGATCCTAGACTGAAAAAATAACCTGTAGTAGACTTTCTATCGTCAGGATCGCCGACCCAATCTGAATCAGTGAAACCAACCAACAAAAGTTCCCCCCCTGTACTGTAATGAATCCCAAACTGAATTGTACCTCGAATATATTGAAGTATTCTTTTTGCTGCTTTCCAGTGACTTTCATGAGGAGTTTGCATATAACAGGCAACACGACCAACGTCAAAGGAAAGGTCAGGATGGGAATGAGTCAAGTATAAAAGACTACCAACAAGCTGATGATACAAGGTGGCATCTACTTCAGGGGAAGTACAAGTGGCAGAAAGTTTGACTCTAGACTGGAAGGGAGAAAGGGCCGGTTTACAATCTTCCATGTGGAAGTGATGAAGAAGGTCACAAGCATACTTAGACTGGGAAAGAAAGATTCCTTCTTTGGTTTGCAAGACTTGGAGACCAAGAAAATAATGCAAATGTCCTAATTCTGACATTTCAAAATTTTTCTTAAGACTGGATTTCACATGGGTTATAAGTTTAGGGTCACTACTAGTAAGGATAAGATCATCAACATAAAGAACAAGTATGATGAGATGGTTTCCTACTTTCTTGGTATAGACATTGGGGTCAGAATGGCATCTAGAAAAATGAGTGTCAAGGAGAAATCTATTCATTTTGGCATACCAAGCTCTAGGAGCTTGCTTAAGGCCATATAAGGATTTCTTAAGGAGACAGACAAGGCTAGAGTTATCTTGAACATATCCAGGATGTTGTTCCATGTAAATTTCCTCCTGTAAATCCCCATGTAAAAAGGCAGACTTGGCATCCATTTTGATGGACTTCCCAGTTATGTAAGGCCGCAAGGGAAAGAACAAGGCTAATGGAATTCATTTTTGCGACAGAAGCAAAGGTTTCATTGTATTCAATCCCTTCAACTTGGGAAAAACCTTTGGCAACTAACCTTGCCTTAAGTATTTCAACACTTCCATCTGATGCATACTTAGTTTTGTAGATCCATTTACATTTGACAAGTTTTCTTCCTTTTGGAAGAGGAACAATATCCCAAGTATCGTTCACCATTAAGGAACGATATTCTTCATCCATAGCTGCATCCCAATCTAGATTTCCTGAACTTTTGCAAAAGCTTCTGGATCACGATTCTCAGAAACTTGAGCCAAAAGAGAAGAGGCTCGCTGAAAATAAGAACGTGTTCGATGTTGATCACTAGGATCACCGGCAAGATCACTAGGATCACCGGCAAGATCACTAGCTGCTTCACATGTTGAACGGACCCATCGAGGAAGTATTGGTGTTGGTGCAATTGGAGGAATGTGAGAAGGCAGAGGTGGATTTTCATCCTCACTGTCATCATCAGAAACTGTAGTTGGAAACCTATCAAGGAAGTTGGAAGAAGAAGAAGAAGGCACAATCACCGAATTAGGCTCGCAGGCCAAAGATGGCACACCCGCCAGGTTAGACTTGCAAGCTAAGAGATTTTCATCAAATTTAACATCTCTTATAATTATTATGTCATGTGAATGGGGCTGAAGAAGTCTATAACCTTTTACATCTTCAGAATATCCAACAAATATGCACTTTTCACTTTCAGGGTGCCATGCTTTCTGTTTTTCATCTGGAATGTGAGCCCATGCTTCATAACCAAACACATGAAAGTGACTTACATCTGGTTTCATTTTACTCCATGCTTCTTCTGGTATTATACCTTGTAAAACTTTAGTGGGTGTGCGATTAACTATGTAATTTGCACAATTTATGGCCTCAGCCCAATATTGAAGACTTAGTCCCTTAGATTGGATCATACAATTACCCATTTCTTTTAAAGTGCGGTTCTTTCGTTCAGCTACACCATTTTGTTGTGGTGTATATGGAACAATGTGTTGTTGTTGGATTCCTTGTTCATTGTAGAAAGTAGTGAACTTGTTGTTAATGTATTCTCCTCCATTGTTAGATCTGAAATTAATAATTTGATGACCAGATTGTTTTTCAACAAGGTCCTTGTAGGCCAAGAACATGTTAAATAGTTTGCTCTTAAGTTTTAGGAAGTAAACCCAAGTGCGTTTGGAGTAGTCATCAATGAAAGTTAAGAAATATTTGAAACCAGAAAAGGAAGCAGATGGAAGAGGACCACATAAGTCACTATGCACAAGCTCCAAGGGAACCGAGGCGTGCCAAGAGGCACATTTGTCAAAACTGTCCCGATGATGTTTTTCGAGTACAAAACCAGAATAAACACCATCCTTGTAAGATACCATCGGAAGACCAGTCACCATATTGTCTTTACATAGTTGTTGCAATGAGCAATAATTTAAGTGACCAAATCACTCATGCCAAAGTTTGCTCAAGTTATCACTATGAGAAACAAAAACTGAAGGAAAAAGTGATGACCCAAAGTTGCTAAATTTGTACAACCTGGTAATATCATCAACAATTCGAGTAGCAAGGACATTTTGAGGATTTTTAAAATACTTGATTACAACTTGGTGAGGTGTAAACATCACAATTTTACCTTCACCTGAATGAGTAATATGATAAACTGATAACAAATTGCAGGAAATTTTTGGAACACATAGTACATCACTGAAATGACCATTTTCTACTGGAACTGTTCCAGATCCTACAACAATTAGAGATCTATCATCACCATCAAATATTTTTTTGGTGTTACATTCATGCATAGTAGAAAAGATGGCTTGATCCTTAGCCATATGATAAGATGCTCCAGAACCAATGAGCCATTCATTTGAAGTAGAAGAAGAAGATGCAGTATAAGAGTAACTAGAAGCAAAAAGTGCATGTCCATGAGAGTTAGATTCTGAAGACGAATCTAGGCTGATGTGGTGCTTCTTCATTGCTGCTTCCAAGGCAGCCATCTTCTTGAAACACTTAGATTCATCATGATTATCTTTCCCACAAAAATTGCAATGACGCTCAGTCTTCTTTTCTTTTAGCTTGGATTGTTTGTCATTTTTTAAACAAGGAGCTGATTGAGAGGGTTTGGGACCCTTGTTGTTTGACTTATTATTGTGAAAATTATGTTTCTTGGGAGACTTGGACTTTTCTTTCTGTTGGGACAATAAGGCTTTCCTAGATGTATCTGCATTGTTAATTATTCCAAGATGAATGAGCTTATCTTGCTCTCTAATTAGGGAATCACAAAAGGATTCAAGGCTAGGCTCTTGATAGCTAGCTGCAGTCAAGGATTCTTTCATGGAGTAGAATGTAGATACAAAAACAGAATATGCAGGTCCAAGTTTGGAAAAAATATGATAAACACATTGTTTGTCTTCTTTCTTAATCTTGCATTCTGCACATAAGAGTCTAAGAGTTTTATACTTAGATAAATAGTCTTGAATGCATGAAAAATCATTTGGATTCAAGGAAATCAACTCATTTTCAAGTTGATGGCCCTGAATTTCATTGTGTTTACCAAACGCAGATTCTAACTTTTCCCAAGCAAGATCAGGTTCATGAATTCCAGATATGTGGAATCATAAATCAGTAGAGATTGACATCCCAATCAATCCATGAGCTTCATCACATCTATTTTCCCATTTAATTTTCTTATCATCATCAGTGGGTTTTGTTTCTTTCCCCGAGGTTATCCTGAAAAGTCCCCTACTTCGCAGAACATCCTCCATATGAGATTTCCATGAGAAATAGTTAGAACTTGTAAGTATAATATCACAAGGGGCAGCCATAAGGTAAAATAATGACTAAAAAATTAGAAACTAACTGTCTATATGCAAAGAGCTCAAAAAAATATGCGGTTTTAAAAAAAATGGCACTAAAAACTGATTCTGGATGATGAAGTTATGCTTGATCAAGGAAAATGTTGAAGATTTCCCCAATAGTGACATGGCAGATATTAACTTGACCAACTAAAAAAAAGAACCTCCCTCTTCTCAAGATCAACCTTTGACAATCACTTTACAATAAAATTGCTTTGAAGTGAATCACTTTTGTAGAATAAGTGATGTTCACTTTTACAATAATGTTACTTTTAAATAGTGCGGCAATAAATTAAAAGACTTAAGTGACTCACTTTTATTTTATTTTATTTATGTGAGATGCACTTTTACAATAAAGTAATTTGAAAATAGAAATTGCATGCACTAAAAAGTAGCTTAATAAGACTTGAACTCAAGACTTTTTAAGGAGTAAAGCAACTTTGGACCAAGTGAGCTAAGTTTAAAAGGTACGTAAAAGAATGGAAAGAGGAAGGGGGCATTTTTTTCTTTTTACTCTTCTCTCTCGTTCTCCGTGCTTGCATTTTTTTCTGCAAATCACAAAAAAAACGAAAAACAAAAACAATTACCTGGATAGTCTACATTTCCAAGTTTTCTCGTTGTTTCTGATTTGCTGTGATTGCACAAGGTGCATGGCAAAGAGCATACGTACCCGAGAAGACAAGGAAATTTTTTTTTTCCCTTTCTGTTTCTGATTTGCCATGATCGTGCAAGGTGCACGGAAAAGAGCATACGCAGCCAGGGAAGGAAATAGTTCGAGACTAAAACAATAAAGATCTGATAATAAAACTAATAAAATATGAGAGATTTAAAAAATAAAAATAAAACAAATATGTCACTGTAACATTATACCTTCATATTTGCCGAAATGGGTGTTTCTGGAACAAACAGAAACAGTTTTCGATGAAACGAAAACTATTTCCCAATGGAAACGATGATTTGGACGCAATGGAATGGATCCTATAGGACACAAATGCATAGAAAATATAGAACTAGAAACCCTTTCAAAGTTTCGGCAACACCGGTTTCAAATCTTGATCAAAACCGAAAGCGGCTCTTCATAAACGCTCTGATACCATGTTTGGGTATACAGGGTACTCCCAAAAGACCGAACACCTTGAGAAACTGCTTCACACAAATAGATCACAGATCAACACACCGATGTTTGTCATGTGGTTAAAACCCTCGAGAGGGAAACAGTCCATGGCCCCAACCAATAGCTACTTGGAGGAATTTATTATGCAAAAGAAAAAAAGTTACATGAGCTTCTCATAATTGATCAACTAGCCAAAGACCCTCTATGCTCTTTAAATAGATATCATAGACCAATTGGGTGTTAAGCCATAGATCAATGGTAGATATGATCTAAGAGAAGTTGAATCATTGGATCACTTTATGTCTAGAGCATATTGTGACCATTGGATTAAAATATTTACAAATACATACTAATGCATACTAAAGAAACACACTTTTACTTAACGGATATATCACACAAGTTGATCTTAACTAAATCCTAAGTGTCTAAATATCCTAATAGATGCTTCATTAGAAGAATATTTAAAGGGAGGCCTATTTGATACAACAAAAGAAATACCTCTAGAAGTACCTGATGCAGCTCCCCTTGTAGATCTGGAAGTCTGTCTTTATAAAGCTCTTCCTCTCCTTATAATCTATTCAGGATCTAAAATAGGTGTCACTGGTGGTCTCTATGGATTTGTTCTGGTACTTGGTCTTCTCGAAGCCACCTTGTTCCAATGGAGTCACCAGATAGATGATTACAACCAGGATGATGTCCACACTTTGTCTATCATTAAAGTGGGATCTATGTCATCTCCCAGGGAAGCTAAGCTTCAATCTCCTCTCCCCAACAACAACGCCAATTTGTTAGCTTTCCAGGAAACTCTTCTAGGTTGCAGCTTGAAGATGCCTGGTAACTTTAGTATTTTCTTAATAATGGGTAATATGGATCAAGTTGGATAACTTAATAAAAACTCACTCATTCAAAACATGCATAAACATACTCAGATAGATAAGGCTTTAAACCACTGCTGTTCAAAGAGTTGATAAAAGGTGGATGTATATAGAATTCTTATCATGGTAGCATGTTCATAAGCAAAGCATATATGAATGGCTAATCACAATAAGTAAATGATACTTTCTATTCATTTCATCAATACAAATATAGGATGACAACTATATGGCATTAGAAAAATAGAACAAACATGAAAATGAACATTCAAGTGCAAGTATAGAAAGGTAGGAAATGAAATTTGAACATAAATGGCAAAAAAAGATTATATTATTGGCATGAAAATGAGAAGTGTGAGAGAACAATATGAAAGTCTCCAAAGTTGAACCCTTCCTTCTATAGTAGTCACAGGATTTATAGCCTTTACAAAATTTATTCTAGATCCCGAAAAACTAGATCAAATTTACTAAAAATAGACAGTCATAATTATTTGCTAAAAATTAGGAAAAGATCTCATCTTGATTGTCAATCTCCCTAACTCCAAAAATATTCTTGATGTTCAAACTCTTTAACAGCTGTAGTAGAAATTGAAGTAGAATTTGAACTTGCCATTTGGCAGAAAAGTCGCCCTTTATCAAAGTAGGTAGGATATATGACCTAATTCACCTCCCTGGCACCTTCAAAACTGAAACAGAGCCTAAATGTTGAACCCTTAATTATTTTCCAACATTATAAATCATCCTTGAGGTGTTTAGATCAACAAAAGTCATTTCTCTGCAAAAATATGCTTCTCTTCACTATTCTACACTTTCGGTGGCTAGGGAAGAAAACCTCTGAGCCTGTAAGCTACTGAAAGCTCTATTTTCGGTGGCTAATGAACAGCTGTGGTGTTCGCCTAAGCCACCGAAAAGCCTATTTTTATAAAATTTAATCAAAATTACAATCACACTTTAACCTAATGCTTTAAAGCTTCAGTGTTGACCCTCTGGTGTCTCTACAACTTGTATAGGGTTTGGGATGGCAGCAGCATCACCTGCTGCCTCTGGATCACAAAGACTCATTTCTACCTCTGCGAGGGTTTCCAGGTTCTGGTGTGGTTGAGACTGAGGGCTTGAATTCCTTGTCTGCAACTTTGACATCCTGATTTTCCTGTAGAGCCTAGTGTTTTCTTTCATTAACCTGAGATTACTTTCCTCCAGCTTGGTATACTTCCTTTTTATTTCCTGAAGAGAGTCATATAATTTAGCATTCCTTTTGGTTAATCTTCCATTGGTTCTTTTGATTTCTCTCTCCAGAACTTCTAGTTTATACACCTGCCTTAGCAGCTGGTTTATCTTCTGGGATCTAGGATTGCTAGATGAAGCCTCTGCCACTTGTTCACCTTGATCCTCCTTTGGTGTAGGTAAGGGAAGATCGTCATACCCTATTGCAACCTGATTTGCTAGGTCAGTTTCCTGTTCTTCTTCATCCTCAGAATCAGAGTATGGTAGGTTGAGGACATTTTTGTCTTGTGCTGAAGCCTCCTATTTCTCTGTCTTCTCACTGAAACCTAGGTTCCTTTTGTCCTTCTTAGACTTAGAAGATGGAGAGGCTTGATCAACTGCAGTTGTAGAGGTGGCTCTCCTCTTCCTCTTACCACTTCTTGGAGTGGAGGACTTCTTTGAAGAAGACTTCCTTTTGTCCTATGGCTGCAACTCTGTCTCAAATTCATTCCAGAACAGGAAGTATGTCCAGGCAACGTTCCTTCTTACAGCAGCTTAAAAACAATTAGCTTGATCAAGACATGATGGGATAACCTGTCTGCAATCTTGGTTGGCTTGGCTCTAACTTGATGAGCCATTTTAGTCAGGCTTTTGTAGAGGTAAAAAGGAAGATTCAAGGGGCTCCTTCCAGTGAAGTGATTCATTAATTTGAAATTGTATATCATTACCCTATTGTACCTTCCCTCACAGGTTATGTAGACCAAAATTGACTTCAACGGGTGCTGCCATTTTTCCTCAAGCTAGGATGTAGGAATGTTCTTCTTCCATACAATGTTTTTGTGCTCAGGTTTTAGGTAAGACCTGAATTCTACATTCTTTGTGATAATGGTCTTAAACCAGCTTTCTCGAGTCCTTGGAAGCTCTGTCACTTTAGCTATTAGAGCTTCATCCACCTGGAATTATTCTCTGCTAATTACTGCTTTTGAGCCATCAAATGTGAGAGAAAAGGCTTCTGCCACTTGCTGATGAGATCCTTATATTTTTTCACAAAACCTATAGCATCCCGCATCCTTGAACATTGACATACCTCTGGGTGTGATTCTAGGTAGCCAATATCACCCAGTTATTTTCTTAGGGCAGGTCCTCCTCTCTTCATTTCCTGGTCCATTCTTCTGCACCTACAAATTTGAAAATTCAAACCTTGGAGAAGACAATTATAGCATGGGATTTTGGGAATATTGGCTCAGTGAAGACACACAAAAGGAATGAGAAATGAATTAAGGAGGGGGGGTCCTAATTTTGAGGGATTTAATTGGCAATTGCGATTTGAATAAGGTGATGGTGTAGTTTGATGAGACCCGCAAACTAGCAAGTGCAGGGAATGTAATCATTCGAACTAGAAACATAATGCTCATGGTAATTAAATCACATACATGGGACAGGTGTAGGGAAGAGAGGGTTTGGGCTTAGATAGGTCACCTCAATTTCATAATGACACCTCTTACCAACTCATGATTGACTGTAGATCCTGTCTTTTCGGTGGTTAATGGCTTGATGCTAGCACTTTTCATGCTGAAGGTTTCTGAGTGTGATTGATGTGCCAACCATTTTAACTTCCTTGCGATTTCAATGGCTAAAATATCCCCTAATTTTATTTCTAAGCTGTCGAAAGCTCGGCTTTTCGGTGGCTAATGAACAATTGAGATGTTCATCTAATCCACTGAAAGCTGATCTTCGACTTTTTTATTAGGAAAACAGAGTCCAAAGTGTTTCAGACTTTATCAAACACCCAAAGCTCTCACAATGGGCCTTAAAATCTTCAAAAATGTTTTTTTGACTTCCTGTCACAACACAAGATAAATTTTCTAAGTCTAATTTATTGAGGACTAATTTATTTAGGAGATGACACCCCCATTTCGCCAATGCTTCTTGACTAGGATATTTTTCCCTATGTTTACGGACAACCATTATCTCTTCTATGTTTATGGAAAGATCGACTAAAATATTTACTAAAAATACCAGACTTAGCACCTTATCATCTTTGTTGGCACATTTTTCCTCCTTAACTTCTACCTTGGAGACCTCTTGGGGTCAAGACTCCTTTTAGACCCCAGGTCAGTTTGCATTCCCTCACTTTCTAAACTTCTAGTGTTGGAATCCAGTGAATCTCCAAATTGATCGATGGGCCTCAATAAATATGCGATAAAAGCATTAGAGTCCCAAGGAAAAGGATATTCAACCAATGGGGCATGTTGAAGCCCATGGCTGGGCTCTAATTGTAATGTAAGAGGCCATCTTGGGCCTAGAAAATCTATACTATAATCTAAGACAAAACCCTATGGATTTGAGAGATTCTGATGCATATATTGAAAATATTCAGTGAAAATGCGTGGGGTATTAGAGACTAGTGGAAACCCTAGGTCGATTTTAGGAGATGAGATAAAAAATAGTGTATGGAGAACCAACCAGGTTCAGGGATAAATCCCTTATTGAAAAGGAGACCGCATTAGCTTCAATCTATGGTTCCAAACCCTTCCCTAATATTTCTAATCTACTCAGCAAAGTCCCAGTTGTCTTGCCCAATGAGTAGCCAGATGGTAGGAGTGCCTGATCACTGTCCATCTTCCTTCTAAAATCTGCGCTGAAAATAGTAAAATTCTCGAAAGGGTCCAGGGTAATCAACCTCATCCTCCCTCAGGTATGCCATGTGGAGAATGTGAAATTAGAGACATTTGATTAGCTGACATGGATTCGTTGCTTTAGATAGAACAAACAAGCGATCAAAAATGTGGAATAGGATAGAACACATGTGTGCCAAAAACATCAACTAACCAAATTTTGTCTTTTTGATAACCATCTTCAGAAAATGAACGCCTAGTTCAATAAAATGCATGCGAAGAGAATATATTTGATTTATTTGTTCTCAAATTTGAAACATGGATCCTTGGGACATGATACACACCCTTGTACTAAATTTTTCCTCCTATGTAGTAGGGGGATTTAAGGTCTGTAAAGATAATGTTTTTTCGCTTCTATCCATGCCTTCAAACATCATAGATTATGTTATCACTTGGTGATTTTCTAGGTTATATCAGAAAAAATCCCCAAAGTAACATTTTTAAAATTTCTTTTGGATCGAAAGCTATCCCTTTCAATCTAGAGGGGGCTCCCTCAATAAGTTTTAATCTCAATGACTAGATCTATAGGTAAGAGAATGGTTTTAATGGTGTTTTATAAATCTGAGAATGGGATCATTAGACATGGAGTTAAACTTGAGTGTTTATATAGTCTATCATTGATTGGTTTAGTGATCCAGGAAGTAGAGGTAAGGTAAACGATGTTTTTTCAGTTAATAGGATCATTGTAGTATGTAAGAAGAAGGAGAATTAACAAACCATTACATTTAGATCATATATCTGTGGATGAATTCTAAATGCAATTTTAGAAGAAACTCATGGAATATTTAATTTATATGAAATTGGGCATTAATCAAGGATAATCCCGATCATAATATTTTCCAATTAAACATTGAAGAGTACACATTCACATGGAAACTAAGATAAATAATGGCATACACATAGGAAAATACATACTTCAAAACAACATCACATGAATCTCTGGTAGGAATCACCATGTACTTCTGCGTTGATTTTTATTAATACTCAAAAAAAAATTACAAGCCAATATTATACTCTCAACTTTCAAACCCTTCTATTATTTACAAATTACAAATATATATAAGAGGCTACTCGATCCAATCTTCAACTAATTATTACAAACATAGGAAATGTTAATCTATGAACCAGAGCATTGAGGACAAATTCTATTTCATTTACACTCATTCAAACATGAAGATTCAACAAAATAGAAGGACATAAGAAATACATTCACATAAGAAAATTTACAGATTGGATAAAATGGTGACAAATGAATCTCTACTTGGAAAAACTTTGAATTTATGCTCTCACAACTTTCTATTAATATTTTGTTTTTTTAATTATAGTACATCGTAGTCTTTCTTATCTCAGAATCCAACCACTATTACATTGTAAAATGAGAATTATATACAAAAAACACTCTCAAAGTGAAACCTAACCAATGGTTTACTAAATATAACATCTTAAACTAAACTCCTAAAATTCTGGACTACATCTCCTCCACATTTATTTTTCATCTTCATCATGCCTGTATACAGTAGAATATCGAACCAATCTTCGGTGCCACATGTTGGTCAAGAGAATTTCCAAGTAAACAACAACTATTACAACAATCATCCTTCATGGTGAATCTTATATTTAGTTTTTCCAAAATTTTCCACATCTTTCCATTGTTCTTGAGTTGTAATTTCATAGTCCACCATCTCTTTGATTAATACTTCCAATTCTACATAGAATGCATAAGGCATTGGAGGAAAATGTGAGATTTACCACTCATATATTCATTAACACTTTTAACCAATGTTTACAACCATGATTTACTAGACAACAAATCACACTTCATCTCATCATTCTATTTCGATATCCATTACATCTTATTTATAGATGCAATACATACACTAGCTCATGGTACTTGAGTTAGTTACATCCAACTACTCGTTAATGGAAATCCATAAATTTCTAACCACTTTGAGTTATTATGTTACATTCAACTTGACTGGGTCAACCTTTGTCAATTACATATCGAGCTTTTGGTCATTACATCGACTTTCCATCGACAAATTGTTTTTCTTTGACTAAACAAATATTCCATTCGACCAGACTTCCACCATCTGCTAACTTATGACTTCATTCAAATTATACCAGTTGTTTATCAACTTCGACCATATATTCAAGAAAATATTATAACATTCCCAATAGAAAGGTCTAGGGTTCCTGATGGAAGGTCATCCAAAACATGGGCATAGTTTTGATCATGATATATACATACAATTGTCATTGGATGTTAGCCTACAATAGCTATATCCTTATTTGAAGGAACTAGTATGTGAAATGACATTGAAAATAGGCTTGAAAATATCATCAGAGGGGAAAGGGGACAATAGAAGGTCCAAAATTCTCTATGTAAGGTAATTTGATTGATATGGAAATTTTGGCTAAGGAAAACAAGAAAAGGTTGGGAATATCCATGAGAGATAAAAGAGGACAATAAATGTGAAAAAATATTTATGGAAGGTGATTTTATTGTTAGATAAAAAAATTCTAAGGACACCAAAACATGCGTAGAAGAGTCCTTCGAGGGAAAAAGGGACACGGAAAAAAAATATGGAAGATGATTTCGCTATTAGTGAAGGTTTGGCTAAGGAAATAAAAAATAGGTCTATAAGATCCACCAAAAGAGGAAAGGGACAAAAATTCATCCATAATTCTTGATGGAAGGGGATCCAATTTCTAGGGAAAGTTTGGAAAAATACATTAGAAACATTCTTAGAATAACCATCGAAGGGAAAAGTAACAAGAATATATCGAAAATTATTGATGGAAGGTGATCCAATGGCCAGGTAAGGTTGGTTAAGGACATCTAAAACAATCATGAGAAAACCATTAGAAGGAAAAAGGGAAAGGAAAAGGGCAAGGAAAAGTCCAGGAGTTCCAATGGAAGAAGATTACTTACTAGGCCATGTATAGCTTTCCTTTATGCAATAAAGGAAAATATAACGATTATTCTTATACACCCAATTCAAAAAATAATACCACTCAAGTATCACACCAAGTTACTCCTAGGAGCTCTAAAGGATCAACAACAATCTAACATCAACATCAACATGCCCATCTTTGGTCTCTTGATTCCATCACATAAGTATTCTAGGAGATTATCCAAGCTTTCATTACACAAGCTCTCAATATTACTCACTCCACTAGTGCTTATGTATTACTCTAGTGCTTACATCATGCAAATTCTAAGACTTATTACATCACACAAGTACAAAGGCTCCAACACAAACCCTAACACCAATCTTCTAATATTTTTGTCTATCCTAGGGTTTTCATCCCACAAGCCACGTGTATTCTTTTCTTGCATCATATGAGCACCAAGACTTCTATAAACTTTACAATGGAATATCAATATTTTTTCAACCTAACATCCAAGTCTTATTAAAGATAAGTATCACACAAAGATCTAAGACTCCTTTACTCTGCTAGCACTCCATGTTCTTTCTCCAGGGTTTACATCATGCATACCCTAGGTCCCAATTGTTGTAATTTACTTAACCCTAGAATTATAAAGAAAACTAATAGAATGTGTTAAAACACCAAAGTTGAGTATAAAACGCAAAGGAGAAATAGATAGAACCTGAGAAAGAACCCTTGTATTAGTGATGTTCAAAATAGAGAGTAATGTTCTCATGACTCTTCAATGGGGAAAGCTCCAATGGGTAGAGTTCCAAATAAAATATAAATCCTTGATCACATGACACAAACTTATACTCTATATGTAGTTCATCAATATAAAAATTACTAATTGCATATGGTACCACTATTAAATAGGGTTGACCACCTAGTAGGTCTTAATTAATCAAGTGGTTCTTTTAGATTGAGTAACTATCAACTAACAATCTAATAGGGGTTATGGTAAGGCCCTAATAGATGCAACATTGAAAAATTTGGAAGTTGTGTTTGCTAAACAAACTGAAATACAAGCCCACCAACTCAAAAACCAATTTATTGTTTTAAATTCTAATGATTTATCTTGCAGTGAATATTGTCTATCTAACTTCAAAACACTTAGAATTTTACTTACAAAATGTAAAATAATCAATATAAATGACCAACTCATATATATTATTCTTGATAAACTTGGTACTTCTTACTCTATTTTTGTATTTACTTTTCATTTCACCATATAATATCTTATTAGTGTAGGGGATACTTACAAAATTCCCTCTTTTAATGTTTTTTGTGATGCTTTGATTAGAAAGAAAAATAAGCTCTTTCATCTTGGAGTGATTGGCATTGTAGGTACATATAGAAAATCCTTAATGCCACAACATAAGGATGAAGGAAAGAATCTAAATACACAACACCCTCATAACCATAAACAAAACAAGGGTCCCAAACCCTCTTACCTAGATCCTCCTCCCAATGGTGATAAGGAAACAAAATGAAAGGCAAGAACAGGGAGAAATTGCAATTTTTGTTGGAAATATGGTCGTCTAGAGTCTAAATTTTTCAAGAAGAAGCAGTAATACATATGGTATGAAAATTTGACTATGAAATCCGTCAATATATAAAAATGAGAGAAAAATGTCGGATGGTAACTATCTTTTTTTATTTTTTTTTAAATTCCCAATATCGTCGGATATCCAATTAATTCTAAAGAAATATCAGATATCCGACTCAAATTGTCGCATATCAGACAATTATTCAAGAACTATCGAATATATTATGGATTGCGCATTTAATTCACTATCCATTTGATAACGTTTATAATTAGGTAGTTGGCGGTCTATATATCTAATATCTTCGACATTGTTGTTGTGCTTACGATGGTTTTCGAATGTTATATGGATTATTTTGTATTGTTCATAATACAAAGTTACTGAAGATAATCATCACTGAAGGTTTGTTGAGGAAATAAGTCACAGATAATTCCTCAAGGAGGCCAACAAAATGTGGGATTTGCATATGGGGCTTTGAAGTATTCAAAATGTCATTGCTTTTGTAAAATATGCAAGGGTTTGAAATGAAGGAGACTTCTAATAACAATGATTGTCAAACATTGTAGATTGTATGGACATGTTGAAGGTGAGCATGAATTTCATCCATTAGTAAGTTATTCATTATATTTCTTTGTATTGTATATTTTTTTCATTAATGTTTATATGTTAAATGTAGAAGAAAAATAATGTATTATTATTTTTGTATATATTTTACGAGATTAAAGAGTAAGGGGTTATATTGATCACAATTTACTTTATTCTTATTTAATAAAATAATATTTTTATTTGGTTAAAAAGTGTTTAGAGTCCACATATTTATTCATATTTTTTCATATTTTTTCATAAACAATAATGTTAGTTGATCAAATTTTTATAACAATAAATTAAATATATAAATATTGATAATGATTTGAGTCATCGTTGAGTCTGGAAACCCTCCCATATCACCAAGGCATGCAAAAACTTTGTCCCTGTCAAATTCCACTACATACATAAATAGTTTGATAAAATTTCAACATTGGCCCTGTTCAGAGGTCATTGTTGCCCATGTCTAGTCCCAATACAATGCATTTTTGTTGTTTCTTGTAAAATTATTTCAAGATGCACGTCAACACATATTTTTAATTGTGTTCTTAATTATCTTGATAAGTTTCAAAAGATTCATCATTGATTTCTTTTCTTTGTTGCCCACTCTCACCTAAGTTGTGTTTTTTGTTGTCTTTATTTTCTTAAATCATATATGTAATGTTTGTATCATTAAATATTTGCTATATACACTAGTATCGATTTATTGCTTGTAATTGTAAAGATAAATATCCCTTGGGCATTGCTTGAGGAGGATGAGGTATAGTTTGTACAAGCTCATGTTGATCAAGAAGTATTGCATGGAGAATTTTGAGGATCGAGCTAATGATCATATGGAAGAAGATAATGATTCTAATAATACAGTCGTTGAAGATGAAGAAGATGGTAAAAATATATCTATCTAGGAGACATATAATAATGTTGGAATTGATGATGATGGAAATCATTTTGATGTTTCTTATGATATACTTGTACTTTAGAGGGAAAGTGAACCTATTTATGAAGGATCGAAAATAAGTCTTCTCTCTTCTTTATTGTTGTTGTTGAACTTAAAGGTTGTAAATGGTATGTCAAACACATGTGTGACATAGATCCTAAGGCATGCAATATATTAATTTTGTCACATTTAGTACATGATGAAAAAGTTTTTATTTTTTCCCCTGTTTTTAATGTTAGTTAATCATCATATGTAACATTTAGATGCAATATGTATGACTAATAATCTTTACATTAACAAGTAGTATTGCTTTTTTATGTTGTAGATTAATAGGTGAATATTTTTTACCACCATAAAATGTTTTACCTCACACATACTGAGATTTAAATTCCACAATGAAATATATTGGAATGGAGTATCAAGATATTTATGCATGCCCTAATTATGATATTCTCTACTATAAAGAACATGCGTCAAAAGACAAATTCTGAAAATGTGAAGAGAGTAGATATCGAGTCAACAAAGTAATAAAAAAGGTGTCTCGCAAGGTTCTTCGTTATATTCCCATAATTCAATGTTTACGACAATTGTTCAAGTGCAAAAGCATAGGGAAGTTAATGGATTACCATGCAAAGAACAAAAGTGAATATGTTTTTCTTCGAATGCCTACAGATGGACCTATATTTACGAATATAGAATAAATATGGACAAAGTTTAAAGAAGAACCACATAATCTTAGGATTTCATTGAGAGCTGACAGTGTCAATCCATTTGGGGAGATCAGGCCTACCTGCTCGTTATGGCATGTTATTGTTATTAACAATAACATTCCTCCATGGATGTCAATAAAGAAGGAGCCCATAATGTTTGCAATCATTGTTCCAGGTATTTATAAATTGTTTAGATTTTTTTTTAACATTGTAACATTTCATTTGTCGTGTTCTTTTCATAATTATGTCTTCTTCTTCTTTTTTATTTATATATGTTCAGTTATGTTTTGAAGCATTGTCTTATATATATTTATTTACTCAGATGTGTCTTAATTTTGTACTTTATGTTAAATAAAATAGGTAAATACCAAGTCAAAGATATGAATGTATATATGGATCCCATTATCTATGATTTGCTAGAGTTATGGAAGGGCGTCACTATGTATGATATCTCTAGACCAGCAAATGCACGCGGGGAATTTCAATTCCATGTAATGCTTGTATGGACAATTCACGATGCTCTAGGGATAACACATTTTTGTGGTATGTTATAACCTTACCCAGCATAATTATACATACTTCATTATAAATAACTAATATAAAAGTTAATACATCTATGGTAGGTCTTCAAACAAAGGGTAAATTTGCATGTCCAGTTTGTGGTCCTAAGATGATATCACGCCGTTCTAGAATTTTATGAAAGGAGGTCTTTGATGAGTATATGAAATTCCTTTATAAGAACCATAGGTATCAGACTACTGAAAAATATATTTTCAATGGGAAATAAGAGACTAGATTAAAACCACAAAGAATGACACCTGATCCATGGATGAAGCAATATAAAATATATTTGAATCGTAATGGTATGGATGAAATTGTCTATGTATCAATATATACATGAAATGGTTTGAATATTATATATTTTTATTGCATTTTGATCTGTTTACTATTAATTGACAAGTGTTGTTCTAATATCTTTAATTATTCTTCATATTGAAGGTCATGATCAAGGCATCAATAATGAGGTGCTTCCACAAGGAATGAAAAGTTGTCCTAAGCAATTCAGTATGCTCCCCTACTATGAGCATCTAGAAATTGTTCACTTGTTTGATACAATGCACATCGAGAAGAACATATCAGAGACCTTATGGAAAATATTATATGGTAGGATATATAAAGAAAGATTGTTAAGATTTGTAATGACATTAAGGAGACCAATCATGCATTGGAAAGTGTGATTTGTTAAAATATAAATGGGACACCCAACATATCAGTTCACTTCCATGGTTATTGATAGAGAATCAAATAAAATATGTTAAATAGGTTATTGAGAAAAATAAATTTACCATTGGATTTTGTTCAAACATGAATAATATCCTAACAAAGAAAGGTGAATTAGGTGGGGTAAAAAATCATGATTGACATACATTCATTAAGGTAATTATTTTGGAGGTGTATAAATTTGTATATTGGTGAAACATGATCTTGTTAACATTTTTTTCCTATACTAATTCATGATTAAATAATGATTGATCATTTTTTGATACAATAGGTTCTACCTCTATCTCTCCCATAAAATGTTGACAACAATGTGAAACAATTTATATACAATCTGGGAAAATACATGAGGTAAGTGTTGATTTTTATGCAAAGTGTAATTTGTTAGTTAATTTGTTGTACAACTTATTTTGATTTTGACTACATGCATGTGTTTTGATTGTAATGTACTATACACTTTCTTGATGAAACATGTTATTTGGTTACATCATATGTAGATGGTTGTCAGCTAAAGAAATAGATCAAGAAGCTATAAAGTATTGGAGGAGACAAATTGCGTGTCTAATGTGTGAAATGCAAAAGTATATCCCTCCGTCATTTTTTAATGCACAAGAACACTACCTCATACACCAAGTGTAGTATATTGATAAGTGTGGACCTACATATTAGATTTTTATCATTCAAGCTAGCATTAACTTAGGATCTTATCTGAGAGAATAACAAGCACAACAATCAAACACATGAGACAATGAACAAAAATATTTTCCTCGAGGAAACCATAAAGGAAAAAACCCTGCAAATTCCTCAGAGATAGAATCAGCACCAAAAGAAAAGCCCCAAAAATAGTAAGATGATCTCCCGACAGCAGTAGTCTCTCTCTCTCTTGTCCCAGCTACTTCTTCTCTCTCAGCTATGCGCTACAACTGAGTGTGAGTGAGTGTGTGATAAATAGAGAGGCTCACTCTCTATTTATACTAATTCTTGACTTGACAATAAATAACTAGGGACGACTGCTCTAGGAGATTCTAATAACCCTAGGGCCCCACGACTGTGGGGAATTTAACCCTTGAATAATAGGAGGGTTACCCACAATGACTTGACATGACTTGTTTACATTATAGAACCTCCCGATGGGAACATCGGGGCATGACATGACTCAATTACATTACATATACTTCTTGGAATAAACATCAGGGTACAATACATGAAATATACAAGGGAATGCATTCTGAAGTTACAAATACATCAACACTCCCTCTTAACTAGGAAGGTATTCTCTCGACACAAATTGTCAGCATTGGTCTTCTTCTCTGTATTAACTAGATCATCTCGTCATCTTCATATTCAATTCATATTCATCTTCAAGTCGTCTTCATCTTCAAGTCATCTTCATCTTCAAGTCATCTTCATCTTCAAGTCTTCTTCATCATGGGATTTGGATCATCACTCGATCTGGATCATCACCACTACTGGATCATCATCACTATATCATCATCAAGTCTGGATCATCACTTGATCTAGATCATCATCAAGTCTGGATCATCACTTGATATGGATCATCATCAAGTCTAGATCATCACTTGATCTGGATCATCAAGTTTGGATCATCATCACATGTACTATCTCAAAATGGTGCTATCTCTTCATTCTTATCATCACAGGAAGTTCTATAGAGCCAACCCTTTTTCATGCTGGTTGTAGGCTTAGCCTCCATGTAGGTCTTCTTCAGCGCTTATATCTGACCCTAAGTCAGAATGGCCCAGCCAACACTTACATATGACCTCATCTTGTCAGAAAGGCACACCCAACACTCACATCTAACCTCATCTTGTCAGAAAGGCCCAACACTCACATATGACCATGTGTAAACACATCATGCAAGAATGGCTCAGCACTTATATCCGACCATGTCCGAACACACTGCATCGGAATGGCTCTGTACTTACATCCAACCATGTGAGAACACACTGCATTGGAATGGCTCTGCACTTACATCCAACCATGTGAGAACACACTGCATCAGAATGGCTTTGCACTTACATTTGACCATGTGTAAACACATCGTGCCAGAATGGCTCTCAGTCCTAGACTGAGGATTCCTGGTAACTGACTAGGTACCTCCATTCTCCCATAGAATGGCATCTCAACACCAACCAAGTGCCTCCAGTCCAAGAATGGCATTCAACACTTATATCTGATCATGTAGGAACCAATCCTATAGTCACATCAGAATGGCTCAGCTCTCACATCTGACATGGAAGGCGTTTGTGCCAAAAATTGTTCCCAGACTACAAAAGAACAAGCCAACACAATCTCAATAAACACAATTAAGTAAAATAGGTTTTTCTAGGGTTTTGGTTGTAAATTTTGTAGACAAGAGGGTAGAAACTTCATGAAACCAAAGCAAACACTAAATCATGAGCATTTGAAGGACTGAGATGCATGATAGATAGACCAAACACAATAATCATAGTGTTGAGTTCCACCCACAGTTAACAAGCATTTCATGCATAAAAACCTTAAACAGGAAATGAGTATACTAACTGAGTGATTAACACAAATAAGAAATGAAACCAGTCAATAGTCTAAAAAGGGATTATAATTGCATATATTTCATAATTCAGTCATGAAAAACACATAAGAGTTTTTACACTTAGCTCATAAACCACAACCTGATAACCTCCCCTTGCAACAAAAATTGAACCCTTGGTCCTCTCCCAGACTTACATTTATCTTGTTCCTTCAAAAACAGTTACATAACTAATCCAAAACTACTTTTAGGTCATCTGTCAAATTGTTCAATATAAACTATCATTAGACAAAAATGAAATAACTTTTTCAAACTAACTAATAACTGCTCTTCTTAAAGTAATTTTACAAGTCTTTTGCTGCCTTTGCTAAAAGATCAACTCCCTCTAAATCCTGGGCTTTCCTTCTGGCCTTCTGGTGATCTGCTTCCAAATCTACAACTCTTCTTGTCAACTCTTCATTCTATTGTGTCAGCTCCTGAATAGTTTCCTTTAGTTCTATAAACTGGTTCTCTGTATGTCTTTTTCTTTTTAAAGCTTCTTTAGAAACTGAAATCAATTCCTGATAGTGACTATTTACTTCTTCCAGATCTTCTCTCAGTATTTTATTTCCAGTCACTAATCCTTCATTGCTTTCATGCAGGTACTCAATTTTTGTTTGTATTGCTTGATACTCCTTTGCAAACTTTCATTTTCAGAACCCATGTATTTTCCTTCTAACACTAGCTGCATTCCTTCAGGTATCCAAGGGATTTTTAGCTTCCTAAAAATTTCTTCATATTCTTCCATATGCTCTGTCAAGGTCATTGGAATTTCTAAATACTCTTCAGCTTCAATACCGCACTTAGCTGATTTCTCAGCCACCTCTCCTTTTTCTATACCAGGGCTCTTTAAATCATTTTGATGTTGTTCTAGAATCATCTTCTCTCGAACCTCCATGAATATTTCTGAGATCTTAGTATCAGTGAAAACTGGTTTATCTTCTGAAACTATTTGTTTTTACCCTTCATAACCTTTTTGTTTTCATCTTCACTGTCTTCTAATTTCTCCTGAGATGATGAATCTTCTATTATTGTAATCTTGTTTTCAGCCAGTCTAGGGTTTAACAGCTTCTTCATATTTAACATGAGTTTGTTCTTTGGCCTTGTCTTGGGCCTCCAAATTGCTCCAACCTCTCCTAAAATTTTCAAAACTTTCCCTTGATGTGTTATTGAAGCTAGTTCAACAACTTTCATTTTCTTCCTTTGTGACACTGTCTCTTCTTTAGAATGGGTGTGTATCTCCTGTTTAGAATAAACCCTAGCTTTATCAGTGGTATGAACCCTACCTTCATAAGATAAGGATTTTTCTTCTTCTTCAGAGAGTACTGTAATAGGGACTTGTTCCTGTCCCTTCACATCTTCATTTACAGTTTGGTTCAGTTCTTCAGGAGAAGCATCTTCTACAGGCTCAATTTCCTTCACTTATGACTTTGAAACTTTGTTTTCTCCAACATTAATTTGCTGTTGAATTTCAATGTTTTCATCTTCTTGGTTCGAAGATTTTCCTAGTTCACCACCTTCTTCATTATTGACTGCGACTTTCTTTTTAAGTGTCTTGATCAAATTCTGACCTTTATCTAACTGTCTCTTCTGAGATTGCTCTTCCTTCTCTATTTCGAAACTAGACCAAAATAGGAAATATTCCCATGTCTTCTCTCTTTTCTGAAGTACAGTGCTTATGACTAGTTTTATAAGCCCATGATGAAATACTGATTGTTTGGTGTGATCCCGATGTTCTTTCACCCTGCTAGACATCTTTTGTAAACTTTTCAAGAAGAAGAATGGGAGATTCATTTTGGATTCATGACTAAGATGTTGAAGGAATCTAAAATGATACTTAAAAACAAAAGAAAATCTCCCTTCACAAGTGATATAGCTTTGTAAGATTTTGATCGGCTCTATCCATTCTGGTTTAAACTTTTGAATCGGTACTCCCTTTACCCAATCTGCTACTACATCTGGAAGTAGATATCTCTGAGCATCAAAAGTGAAAGGCACTTTTTAAAACTAGTATTCACCCTCATCTAAAATCCCTATAGCTTCTGCTAACAATTCCCTGGTCAGTTTAAACTTCAAAGTATCAAAAGACACCATATCCTTATCCAAACATTGAGCAAATTTATAAGAGACTTCTGAATGATAACCTTCAATTCTTTCAAAAAACACTAACCACCCTGCCTCTGAAAACAGTTTTGTACAATCTGGAAAAGTTTGAACCCAGCTCATGTCTGAAGGTTCTGCTCTATTAGTCTTACTACTTCTTTTCATCTTAAACAATTGTCAATAGCTTCTGTCAATAAAACAAACTCTGAATTTCTTCAAGTCTTTACAATCTAGCAAACAATGTTGTATGGGGAAACCTAAAACCCTAAACTGAACTCTCTCGTTTAAACTGATAAATAATTTAATTCCATTGACAGAGAATTCATCTTTTAGTATGAATTAGGTTTATAAACTAATAATCTTCAATCAATTCTGTCATTAGTCCTCTGCTTAGAAAAAACCCAAATTTATGAACTTTGGTAACGATTCGCAGCCTACCTATCAAAGTGATGAATCCAGGTATTGGAATTGTGTTTTCTTGACTATCACGTGTCCAATTGCATTCCTTAATCTTCTCTGACCACTGTGATAACTCCAAACGACCGCTCCTCAAAGCCCTAGTTTTTTTCCCTGTTTCAAAATTTGATTACAGACTGTTGATTCTTCACCACAAACTTCATATGTTCTACATGCACTTTAGGGGATATAATATTCAAGGTGCATTTGTCTCATTATGTTCAACCATCATTATTCCATCACTCTGCAACAGACCACCGTGACTCGCCCTCATGATGATTTGCTTGACGTATTCACACCTGTCACAATGATCATTCTAGGGGAAACATGTATCAAACCCATCAACCCATTATGAATGACATCCCATGTGTGAGAATTTCAAAAAATCTAACCCAAAAATGATGATTTTTGAATTGCGTGACTTTCTTGTAGCGCATGTGTGCAATTTTTTCAGGCTTGCGCTACAAGAAAGTCTGCTTTAATGATTTTCAAAAATAAAACTCATGATAATGGTTTAACCTTGGTTAAATAACCTTAATCAAGATTTTATGATATTTTTTAAGACCTTTTAATCCATATAAGCATTCTATAAGCCCTCTAACTATGAGTTCTAATAAATCAAACCAAAAGTTGAAAAATAAAACTAAGAAATCATATAAACATGAAAATTTAAAGGAAAAAGAGTCAAACTATCCTAAGAAACAAAATTTTATAGGAGAAATGAATAAAACCAAGCTTCAAAACATAAACAAATGTATTAAAATATGGAAAACAAAAAACCAGCTCTAACATCTGGCTCCTGCTGCGGGATGAAGTCCTCCCTGTGAGGCTTCAAGAACCTGTAGACCAGTGCCTTCTGTGCTGCTGACTGCTCATCTGCAAAATTTACATTGGGTTATGGAGTTCTTATTCTTTTATTCACACCATTATATACAATGAAAGTCCAGTATCCATCTCAAAAACTATAAAAATGCTTGAGGAATCATCCATTAACTGGATTAGACAATTCCTCACCCTCCAAAGTCTGTAGTACAAAAGTATTGTTTTCTAGAATCTTCGATACTATGAAAGGATTAAACCAAAGGTTATCAAAATTGCCATGCTTTCCTTTCTGATCCTTCCTAGCATCCCATCTCAAAACCATATCTCCCACTGAAAAAGTGTTCTCTTTGATATTTAACCTATACAGCTGAGCCTTTTCTTCCACTGTTTCCCATTTCTGTTGTAACTCTATCAGTGCATAAATTCTTCTTTGCATATCATTAGGTTCTTTCATACAATCTTCAAAAAATTTCATCACTGGGATACCCAATTGAACAGGAAAAACTGCATCAGTACCATATACTAATTGGAAAGGAGAGGTTCCAAATGCTTTTTTAACTGTTATTCTCTCTGCCCATAATGCATATTTTAACATTGAATCCCATGATCGTTTATTCTGCTTCAATAACTTCTTGATACTCTAAATGATATTCTTATTAGATGACTCAGCTAACCCATTTCCCTGAGAATAATAAGGTGTTGAGTGTTTCAACATAATCCCATTCTTTTCACAAAATGCCCCCACAGCCTTAGATTTAAAATATTTAGCATTATTAGTCAATAATTTCTGAGGACATCCAAATCTATTGAGAATATTTTCTTCAATAAAATCTATGATCACCTTATCTGTTGAATTTCTTGTGGGAATAGCTTCTACCCATTTAGTGAAGAAATCTATAGCAGTAAAAATCCACTTATGCTTCCTTGAAGAAGATGGATTTATCTCTCCTATGAAATCCAAACCCCATTGCTGAAAAGGGGCATTAACTGCAATTGACTTTAATGGTAATGACAACAACTTTTGCTTACCAGCAAATTTTTGACAAGGGATACATGCTCTTACGTGCTGATATACATTAGAAAATAAAGAGGGCCAATAATATCTGGCTCTTAGAATTTTATATGTTGTTGCCTTCCAATACTTATTCCCCCCACAAGCACCTTCATGTGATTCAGATATTACTTCTCCAATTTCTGGTTTATCCAAACATCTAAGTAAAATACCTCCTAGATATTTCCAAAACAATTGTTGTTCTATCAAACAATATTTAGTAGTTTTCAACTTTAATGACCTAGCATCTTTCTTGTCTAAATGTTCTGGACATTGCAAATACAAAAGAAAGTGTACAATATCTGCATACCATGTGGATTCTGCATAGTGGTCCATGATCTTTTCTTTCTCTTGCTCAGCTTGAATTTCTTCCTGTGTTGGTTGTTCTTCCATGAGATGTAGACCTAAAGCTTGGCAATTTGAATCAGCTAGCAATTTAGCTAAACCTTGTCCCTTTACTAACTTTGTAGGTCTAATATCCACATCATATTCCATTATTTTTGCAATCCACTTCCCTCTTTTTCCCTCACTGTCAGGCTGAGTCAAAACATCCTTAGTGGCAGCATTAGGAACATAAGCAATAACCTTGGAATGCAAAACATAAATTCTGAAGAACTTTAATGCTTTTACTAATGAGTAAGCCTACTTCTCTAAAGTTTTGTATTTTAACTCTGAATCTCTGATAGTCTTGCTGAAAAATGCAATTGGCTATTCAAGACCATCCTTATTCTTCTGTAATAAAACAACAGCCAATGTATCTTCAGATGCAAAATAAAAAGTTAAAAATTCCTTTGTAAAATCAGGACTTACTAATACTGGAGCTTCCGTAAGAGCCATCTTAATCTTTTCAAATGAGTTTTTTGCTTCTGCAGTGCACTTGACCTCCTGGACTTTCTTCAACATAGTTGTAATTTGTTTGATGGTTTCAGCAAAATTTGGTATGAACCAACGCAGAAAATTGATTTTACCAATAAAAGATTGTACATCATTCTTGCTCCTTGGTAAAATTATTTTTAGTATTGCTTTCACCCTTTCTGGATCAATCCTTATGCCATCAGCTGAAACTAAATGACCCAATAACTTACCTTCTTGTACAGCAAAATGCGATTTTTTTGGATTGAGAGACAAACCATATTTTCTGCATTTCAGAAAAGATTGTTTTAAGTGTTTTAGATGCTCATCATCTTCTTGTGAAAAGACTGTAATATCATCTAAGTAAATCACTACAAACTTATCTCTTTCCTCTACAAAGGCTATGCCCATATCTCTTTGAAAAGTAGCTCCAGCATTCATTAATCCAAAAGGCATTTTATCATACATGAAAGTACCCCAAGGCGTAGTAAAAGCTGTTTTTTCTTTGTCATCAGGGTGCATGGCAATTTTATTATATCCTGAAAAACCATCAACCATAGAAATTCTTTATGCACCAACTACCTTATGCAATATTTGTTCTATTTTTGGCAAAGGGTAATTATCCTTCAATGAAGACCTATTCAGATTTCGAAAATCAACACACAGTCTGATCTCACCATTCTTTTTCCTCACAGGAACTAAATTGGCTACCCATGAAGAATATCTGAGGGGAACAATGATCTTAGCATCTAATAACTTTTTCACCTCCTTTTCTATAATAGGAAACAAAGTTGGATTTATCCTCCTTAATTTCTGTCTGAAAGGTTTAAAATTTGGTTTTAAAGGCACTTTATGCTGTATAATTCCAGTATCATATGTCTTCAAATCTTCATATGTCCAAGAAAAAACGTCAACATACTCTTTTAACAACTTGATGTACCTATTTCTCTGCTCTGTTGTGAGTGCTTTTGAAATATTCACCATTCTAGGATGTTCAGGGGTGCCAATATTACAGTTCACTACATTTTCTTCTGAAGATTGTACAATAGGTTTTAAAGGTGTATCATCCTTTTAAAATATCCTCTCTAAAGGCACCAAACCCTTAGGAATGAAATTACTTTTAAGTTCAATAATCTTGTGACCTACAATTTCATTTTCTGCAATACCTTCAAACTCTTCAACCTCATCATCTTGTTCTTGATCAATTAAGGAATTGGAAAACTCACATGTCAGCTCTAAAAACCTTTTTATTTCAATATCATCTTCAAAAACTTTCCACCGCTTTACATTATCAGGCACAGAAGGTCTGTACCTAACCTCAATATGATACTTTAGCTGTGTTGTTTTGGGAATCTTGAAATGTGTGGCTGCTAGGGCAAGAGAATCAACAGTTTGGTTATGATCCCTAGGAATATAAGTGATATCAAAAGCCACAAAGTAATTGTCTATCATCTACCATACTTCATTATGGTACACTTTTAGCAAATCTTGTTTTACTTGATAGTTGTTCCTCACTTGCTGAACAACCAACTCGGAGTCACCATACACAGAAATCTGTTGAATACCTAAATGTTTTGCATCTTTCAAACCTAACAACAAAGCTTCATATTCTACAGTATTATTGGTGGTAATAAATTCCAATTTATACATTAACCTTACTGCTTCACCAGCAGGAGATATTAGAAGAACCCCTGCTCTAGCACCCTCCTTACATGACGATCCATCAAAATACATTTGCCAAAGTTCATGTTCTTGTTCCCTAGTGTATTTGATTGGATTTTCTTTTTCAACCTGTAATAAACTAGGAGTATCATTATCATCACTAAAATGCAACATACAAGTACCCAAATCCTTGTCAACAACATACAAGGGATGATTTGTAGGGTTCTTGTCATCAGTCACAATATAAGAAAATTGTAACTCTCTATATAACCTTCTGTTTTCTCCTCCAAATAAAAGAATGGTGGCATACGTTAAGTCCATCTGTAGAGTTCCACCAACCTTCCTGGCCCAAGATCTAGAGATGAGCAGTCCAAACTTAGGTGTAATGTCTGCTACTACCACATCCATAATCACACTCTTCATTAGTAGCTAAGCTAAACTAACCACCATATCTTTTATCACTCCTAAACATTTTACAACTTATGAATCAAAAGCATACAAGTCATGATAAGGTTTTGTTATGCTCAAACCTAAAGCCTCCATGACAACTTTTGGAATTAGGTTATGAGATGCTCCTGAATCCAAAAGGCAATTATGTATCATCTACTCATGAATAGTTAGTGTGATGTAAAAAGGAGGTGATGCACTTGCCTCTTTTTCAGTTTTTTTCTGTCAAGGCTGACCCAATAAAGATTTTAGGACTTTCCTCTTGTAAATTCACTGAGTCAGAGGGAAGTTGACTGTTTGTTGAACCAATCATTTTCAGAACTCAATTTTTGTAAGAAGGATTCTTTATCAACTCAGTGAAAGGCATAGGGATATTGATTTTGTCTAATTCATTTTCAAGGTTGAAATTCTGCATACTTTTATTCACCTCTTCAATCTCGGCGTTCTTCTTTTGTTTATCCTGATTTTGTTTTTTCTCTAACATTGGATCAGACTGCTATTTAGGAGGCAAAACTACCTTTTTCTTAGGATTTTGAACTACTTTCTTTGAACCTGATCTTAAATTTAAGGTTTTCTTTGGCTTAGTCTGATATGTATCAGCAGTTACAGTAGTCACTTCAAGATTCAAATCATTTTATGTTTCAAACTCATTTGCATCATAATATTCTGAGTTTAAAAAATCTTCTTCAATCACAAAACCTTCAGTCAACTGTTCTTCAAAATAATGCATATCCTGATCTAGATCCTCAAAGAACTCTTCCTCTTCAATTTCTTCTTCATCAACTACATTATTTTGAAGTGGTGGTGGCACTTTTTGATCCTCAATTTCTCTCCTTTCTTGTTGTATATCATTGTTTCTTCTCTCTCTGGGAATAAAACGAGGTTACAAACTATCTTCTGAAATGGTTTGGATTATTAGGGTTTCTGTCTTCCTCTTGAACAGGTTTATTTGAATTCTTCTCTAATTCCAACTTGTTTAGTTTTGCTGTCAGGATCTTTACTAGCTTGGCCATCTCATCAATTTTACCTTCTACAGAGTGGGATGTTGAAACCCCTGGAGTTTCCTATTTCTTACCCTTCCTATCATATATCTATTGAGGTGTATTTTGCTTCAGTCTATTTGAAGCTAATATATTAGACACCACTTCTAATGCTGACTCCTACATGTTAAGTAAAGTAATAGGTCTTCTTTCTCTCAAGAGTAGGGGAAACTAATGATCAAAAGAATTGGCATAAGTGAGTTTTGCGGAAGTTTCTAAAGGTTTAATTTCTGCAAGGATTCTGCCATACATTTTACTGAACCTCTTCAAAAAATCAGCTATGGTTTCATCCTTTTTCTTCTAAGGGCTCCAAACTCAGTAATGTAATATAAGTGATCCTTGGTATCACCCCACTGTCTCATGAAAAGATCCTGAAGCTATTCTATTATAGTAATAGAATTTGCAGGTAACTCTCTGAACCATTTTATGACCTCTCCATCAAGACTCTGTATGAACATCCTCATCCACACATCCTTTGCCTCAATATTTTGATTATCAGCATAGCTGAGAAATGCATCCCAATCCTCCTCAGCTGTGGTTTCACCTTGTCCATTAAACCTAGGCAAGTATTTTTGGTAATCAACCCCAGAAATTGCATTCAAAGGCTGAGGCAAAACTAAAGGTGCATACTTAGCTGCCTCCATTCAGTCCATCATGTCTAATGGCTGATTTTGGGCTTCCATCTTTAAGTTGACTGGTTTAGGTGATGGAAAGACTTGACTAGAACCTGGCTGGAATGGATTTTTACCAACTTTGAGGTGAAATAGAGGGATTTTTCTAGGAGATATAGTCTTTGCCTTCTTGAAATATTGACGATCAGTAAAAACTTTAAAATTACTAACAGTGATTGTAGGCTTCAACCAAGATGAATCTTGTTCTTTTCCCTTCAAAACAAAGAACGGTGATGATATGTCTAGTTGATTAGGGTTACATAGGGATGATGATGACTGAGACCTTTTGATTTTCCTAGTTGTTTTCAATATATGTTCTTGGTTTGAGACACCCAGTTGTAAAGGTGAACTAGGTCTATTTCTTGTTCCAACTCCCTTAGTAGCCACTGTGAAATACTGGTGAAAAGTAGTCTTTAAAATTTGCTGGTTTAAGTTCACCTCTCAAAACCAGTGAAATGATGAGTATCCCAGGGAAAATAGGTTTTCAACTTCATCCCCAGAAATGGTGCCAAATGTGTTTGTGCCAGAAATTGTTCCCAGACTACAAAAGAACAATCCAACACAATCTCAATAAACACAATTAAGTAAAATAGGTTTTTCTAGGGTTTTGGTTGTAAAGTTTGTAGACAAGAGGGAAGAAACTTCATGAAACCAAAGCAAACACTAAATCATGAGCATTTGAAGGACTGAGATGCATAATATATAGAACATAAACCAAAAACAATAATCATAGTGCTGAGTTCCACCCATAGTTAACAAGCATTTCATGCATAAAAACCTTAAACAGGAAATGAGTATACTAACTGAGTGATTAACACAAATCAGAAATGAAACCAGTGAATAGTCTAAAAAGGGCTTATAATTGCATATATTTCATAATTCATTCATCAAAAACACATAAGAGTTTTTACACTTATCTCATAAACCACAGCCTCATAGCCTCCCCTTGCAACAAAAATCGAACCCTTGGTCCTTTCTCAGACTTACATTTATCTTGTTCCTTCAAAAACAGTTACATAACTGATCCAAAACTAATTTTAGGTCATCTATCAAATTGTTCAATATAAACTATCATTATACAAAAATGAATTAACTCTTTCAAACTAACTAATAACTGCTCTTCTTAAAGTACTTTTACAAGTATTTTCCACCTCTGCTAAAAGAGAAATTCCCTCTAAATCTCGGCCTTTTCTTCTGGCCTTCTGGTGATCTGCTTCCAAATATGCAACTCTTCTTGTCAACTCTTCATTCTAATGTGTTGGCTCCTGAATAGTTTGCTTTAGTTCTGTAAACTGGTTCTCTATATGTATTTTTCTTTTTAAAGCTTCTTTAGAAACTGAAATCAATTCCTGATAGTGACTATTTACTTCTTCCAGATATTCTCTCAGTCTTTTATTTGCAGTCACTAATCCTTCATTGCTTTCATGCAGGTACTCAATTTGATGCTTGTATTGCTTGATACTCCTTTGCAAATTTTCATTTTCAGAATCCATGTATTTTCCTTCTAACACTGGCTACATTCCTTCAGGTATCCAAGGGATTTTTAGCTTCCTAAAAATTTATTCATCTTCTTCCATATGATCTATCAAGGTCATTGGAATTTCTGAATACTCTTCAGCTTCAATACTGCACTTAGCTGATTTCTCAGCCACCTCTCCTTTTTATATACCAAGGCTCTTTAAATCATTTTGATGTTGTTCTAGAATCATCTTCTCTCGAACCTCCATGAATATTTCTGAGATCTTAGTATCAATGAAAAATGGTTTATCTTCTGAAACTATTTGTTTTTTACCCTTCATAACCTTTTTTTTTCATCTTCACTGTCTTCTAATTTCTCCTGAGATGATGAATCTTCTATTATTGTAATCTTCTTTTCAGCCAGTCTAGGGTTTAACAGCTTCTTCATATTTAACCTGAGTTTGTTCTTTGGCCTTGTGTTGGGCCTCCAAATTGCTCCAACCTCTCCTAACATTTTCAAAACTTTCCCTTGATGTGTTATTGAAGCTAGTTCAACAACTTTAATTTTATTTTTTTGTGACACTGTCTGTTCTTTAGAATGGGTGTGTATCTCCTATTTAGAATAAATCCTAGCTTTATCAGTGGTATGAACCCTAGCTTCATCAGATAAAGATTTTTCTTCTTCTTCAAAAAGTACTGTAATAGGGACTTGTTCTTGTCCCTTCACATCTTCATTTACAGTTTGGTTCAGTTCTTCAGGAGAAGCATCTTCTACAGGCTCAATTTCCTTCACTTCTGACTTTGAAACTTTGTTTTCTTCAACATTAATTTGCTGTTCAATTTCAATGTTTTCATCTTCTTGGTTCGAATATTTTCCTTGTTCACCACCTTCTTCATTCTTGACTGTGACTTTCTTTTTTAAGTTTCTTGATCAAATTTTGACCTTTATCTAACTGTCTCTTCTGAGACTTCTCTTCCTTCTCTGTTTGGAAACCATACCAAAATAGGAAATATTCCCATGTCTTCTCTCTTTTCTAAAGTACAGTGCTTATGACTATTTTTATAAGCCCATGATGAAATACTGATTGTTTGGTGTGATCTTGATGTTCTTTCACCCTGCTAGACATCTTCTGTAAACTTTTCAAGAAGAAGAATGGGAGATTCATTTTGGATTCATGACTGAGATGTTGAAGGAATCTAAAATGATACTTAAAAACAAAAGCAAATATCCCTTCACAAGTTATATATCTTTGTAATATTTTGATAGGATCTACCCATTCTGGTTTAAACTTTTGAATAGGTACTCCCTTTCCCCAATCTGCTACTACATCTAGAAGTAGATATCTCTGAGCATAAAAAGTGAAAGGCACTTTTTTTAAACTAGTATTCACCCTCATCTAAAATACCTGTATCTTCTACTAACAATTCCCTGGTTAGTTTAAACTTCAAAGTATCAAAAGACACCATATCCTTATCCAAACATTGAGCGAATTTATAAGAAACTTCTGAATGATAACCTTCAATTCTTTCAAAAAACACTAACCAGCCTGTCTCTGAAAACAGTTTTGCACAATCTGGAAAAGTTTGAACCCAGCTCATGTCTGAAGGTTTTTCTCTATTAGTATTACCACTTCTTTTAATCTTGAACAATTGTCAAATAGCTTCTGTCAATAAAACAAACTTTAAATTTCTTCAAGTCTTGACAATCTGGCAGACAATGCTGTATGGGAAAATCTAATACCCTAAACTGAACTCTCTCATTTAAACTGATAAATACTTTAATTCCATTGACAGAGAATTCTTCTTTTAGTATGAATTAGGTTTATAAACTAATAACCTTCAATCAATTCTGTCATTAGTCCTCTGCTTAGAAAAAACCCAAATTTATGAACTATGGTATTGATTCACAGCCTACCTGTCAAAGTGATGAATCCAGGTGTTGGAATCGTGTTTTGTTAACTGTTAGGTGTCCAATTACATTCCTCAATCTTCTCTGACCACTTCGATAACTCCAAATGACCGCTCCTCAAAGCCCTAGTTTTTCACCCTGTTTCAAAATTTGATTACAAACTACTGATTCTTCGCCACAAACTTCATCTGTTCTACGTGCACTTCAGGGGATATGAGATTCAAGGGGCATTTGTCTCATTATGTTCAACCATCATTATTCCATCACTCTGCAACAAACCACCGCGACTCGCGCTCATGATGATTTACTTGACGTATTCACACCTGTCACAATGATCATTCTAGAGGAAACACATATCAAACCCATCAACCCAGTATGAATGACATTCCATGTGTGAAAATTTTAAAAAATATGACCCAAAAAATGATGATTTTTGAACTACGTGACTTTCTTGTAGCGCATGTGTGCAATTTTTTTAGGCTTGCGCTACAAGAAAGTCTGCTTTAATGATTTTTTAAAATAAAACTCACGATAATGGTTTAACCTTGGTTAAAGAACCTTAATCAAGATTTTATGTTATTTTTTAAGACCTTTTAATCCATATAAGCATTCTATAAGCCCTCTAACTATGAATTCTAATAAATCAAACCAAAATTTGAAAAATAAAATTAAGAAATCATATAAACATGAAAATTTAAAGGAAAAAGAGTCAAACTATCCTAAGAAACAAAATTTTCTAGGAGAAATGAATAAAACCAAGCTTCAAAACATAAACAAATGTATTAAAAGATGGAAAACAAAAAACCAGCTCTAACAGAAGGAACCAATCCTCTCCCCATGATAGAATGGCTCAGCCCTTACATCTGATCATGGAAGGAACCAATCCTCTCACCATGTAAGAATGGCTCACGGAATCATCATTTCCCCTTGGAGGGAACCTCGATCTGGAGAACACCAAGCTTCTCCCTGAAGTACTCAAAATTCACTCTGTCCAGTGGCTTCATTAACACATCAGCTATCTATTCATCTGTCGCAACATACTTGAGCTTCACTACTCCTCTCTGCACCATATCCCTGATATAGTGATAATTGATCTCGATATTCTTCGACTTGTCATGGAACACTAGGTTCTCAGACTAATTCACACAACTCTAGTTGTGGCAATATATACAAGTAGCATCCAACTAGAGATCAAATAAATCAGACAGTAGCTTTCTCAGCCACGCTGGCTTGCAACTAGCTGAACAATTTGTGACATACTCTGCTTCAGCTGTACTCAGTACCACACAAGACTGCTCCCTGCTAAACCAAGAGATCACACCTAATCCCATACTAAAGCAACATCCTGAAGTGCTCTTCCTATCGATGGAACTACCTGCCCAATCTAAATCAACATAACCCTCCAGGTTAATCTTTTGATTCACCTTGTACTTGAGCCCATAATCAATTGTACCTTTTAGGTACCTCAGAATATGCTTTGCAGCAATCAAGTGAACATGTCTTGGATCTGTTAGGAACTGGCTCAAGGTGTTCACAACAAAGAAAATATCTGGTCTTGTATTCGTCAGGTACATCAAGGACCAAATCATCTGACGATACATCGTAGCATCAACCACTTCTGATGAAGCATCACTCAATAGCTTTAGGTTCGATGCCATAGGTGTGGTTATGGCCTTGCAGTCCATCATCCCAAACCTCTTCAGGATATCTACTGCATACTTCCCTTATCCGAGGAATATTCCATCCACATTCTGCCACACCTCCATGCCTAGAAAATAGTGCATCATACCCAAGTCTTTCATTTCAAACTCGCCAGCAAGCTTCCTCTTCATATCAGCAATCAACCCATCCATACCTGTTACAAACAGATCATCTACATACAGTAGGAGTATCACTGGGTTACCTTTTTCAACCTTGTAGTAAAGGTTTGAATCTGCTTGACTTTTGGTAAATCCCAAACTGGATAGAAAGCCATCAATTCTGTCGTACCATGTCCTAGGTGCCTGTTTCAAACCATACAGGGCTTTCTTTAGTTTACACACACGAGACTCCCTATCATGTGTCTCAAAAATGAGTGGCTACTCCACATATACTTCCTCTTCCACTACACCATTCAAGAAGGTAGTCTTGACATCCATCTGGTGTATCTTCCACTTCATTACTGTAGCCAGAGAAAGTACTGATATGATGGAAGTGTATCTAGCTACAGGTGCAAAAGTTTCTTCATAGGCTATACCTTCTTTCTGGGAGAATCCACGAGGCACAAATATTTCTTTATATTTCTCTATGCTACCATCTGCAACATGTTTGATCCTGTAGATCCATTTGGAAGTTACAATAGACTTCCCTTCTGGTCTTGGGACAACATCCCAAACATCATTCTTCATGATCGATTGATACTCTTCGATCATAGCATCCTTCCATTTTTTTCTTTATGTTTCTTCTTCATAGTTGGAAGGTTCTTTATCAATAATGTCACCTAGCAGGGCTACATAACTAGAGTAGGACCTAGTTCTGTTTCTTCCTCTGTGTGTTTCTTCTGAAACTCCAAATCTTTCTACACCTTAGATAATTTCACGTACCCAAGCAGGTTTCCTCTTGTGAGGATTCTTCTCTTGAGGTGGATCCACAGGTTCTTGAGGTTCTTCTAATTCTTGATCCTCTTCTTGAATTTCTTCGTTCATGGTTGTATCATGAATTATGGGTGCTTCTGTTTCTTCAGGTTCTGCAGCTGGTTTCTTTTTGGATTCGATGTAGGCTGAATCTTCGTCAAATGTTACATCTCTACTGATGTTGATCTTCTTGAATCCTGGGAAGTATATTCTATAATCCTTAGAGATTTCAAAGTATCCCACAAATATACCCTTCTTTTCTAAAGGATCTAACTTCATCCTCTTTTCTTTTGGAATGTGTATGTATACAGGACAGCCGAATATTCTGAGATGGCTGACTTCTAGTTTCTTGTCGAAAAAGACTTCTTCAGGTGTCTTGTTCTCGATTACCCTGTGTGGAGTACAGTTCTATGACATATACCTATGTTCTAGCAGTTTCTTTCCATAGATGCATGGGAAGATCTTGATGATGAATCATGGCCCTTGCTACTTCCATGATCGTTCTATTCTTCCTTTCTGCAACCCCATTCTGTTGTGGATTATATCTAGTGGATAACTCCCTCTTAATCCTTGAGTCTTTGCATAGCTCTTTGAATTTATGTGATGTGAATTATCTACCATTATCTGATCGAAAGGTCTTGATCTTATTTTCTGTGTGGTTCTCGATCAAGGCTTTGAATTCCTTGAACTTGCTGAATACTTCATCTTTGTTCTTCATAAAGTATATCCATGTCTTCCTAGAAAAATCATCAATAAAAGAAACATAGTATACATACTTGCTTAATGAACTAGATGACATTGGATTGCATACATCAGAGTGGATGATTTCCAAGATTCCTTTTGCCTTGCTCTCACTACTTGGAAATGTCTTCTTTGTGTTCTTCCCTTTCGCACATCCTTTGCAGACACCGTTATGTTTTTTTTGTATTTCTGGAAGACCTTCAACAACTTTGCTTGCAAGTGGTAGTTCTCTACAATGGACATGTGCAAGCCTTCTATTACAAAGTTCATTTGGTTCTACTGAGTCATGAACCAAAACTTGTTTTGGTTGGCCCTTCAATTTGTATAGACCTCCTTCTTGTTCCCCAATTACTACTGCAACGTCAATAGTATTTCCCTTTGTCCACATGAGGACTTGGCCATCTACAAATGCAACCCTCATTCCTTTTGAATCCAGTGCAGATATAGAGAGGAGGTTCTTCTTTAGTCCTGGTACAAACAATACATCTTTCATCTTCATAGAATTTCCAGATTCTAGCTTATATGAGGATTCACCACTACCTTTTATTGGATATTGGTAGTCATCTCCAAGTTTGACCTTGTGAGGTGATTCATGTTCAGATAGTTTCACAATGGATTCCTTGAATCCTGTCATATTTTTGGAAGCACCTCTGTCTATAAGCCAATCATTGTTTCCATGTGTGATAGTTCCCGTGAGAGTGAAAATCAGAACATATTCTTCATCACTTGAAGAGTCATCACTATCTTATCTGATTTTCTTTGTGGAAGGTTCATCATCCTCTGCAGCATGAGCATGATGTCTTCTCTTGCTTCTCTTCTTCTTGTGAGAGCTATTTTTGTTTCTAGGACAATCTCTTGCAAAGTGTCCTCTTTCATCACATGTATATAAAATGTACTTAGACATATCTCTAGGATTTCTAAACTTACTCTTCTGGTGAGAGTGCTTACCTCTATGATGGCTAGTTTTGGTTTTCTTGGATTGTACCGTGAGAGCTTGATCTTCACTTCCCATGTTTTCTTCTCGAGCTGCTATCCGAGCTTCTTCTTGTGTGCATTTCTCCCATAGTCTATTGAAATTGACTAACTTATTTATAGCATATATTCCTTGAATAAAAGAATCCCATGATCTAGGGAGACCATTCAATGTGGTCATCATAATTTCTGCATTCTCCACTTCTTCATCTGCTGCTTCTAGTTGTTCCTTGATCTGAGAGACTCTTGAAAAAATACGACTGGATGGTTTCCACATTCTGGATCTTTGCATTCTTTTATTGGTTTCTCAAAGTCATCTTCCAATTTATGTTCTTCCCTTCAAACAGTTTGGTCAGGGCATCAAACATAGCTTTAGGTGTATTTAGGGAGGACACCTATGGTATGAGGTGATCCTTGATTGAATCAGCAATAATCCTCTTAGCCATGACCAATTTCTTCTTGTGTAAGGCCTTATCCTCATCTCCCTCTGGAACTGGAACCTCTTTAGTGATGTAAGAGTCCAACTCATTTTCTTCCAAGACCAGGGAGATCCTATACTTCCAGGCTTGGAAGTTATCATCTCCCTCAAGCTTTTCATCAATCTTGGTATGATGAGACATCTTAACTGAGAACCTCAAATGGAAATACAAAAGGTTTATATCTTACTAGGTTAAGATGTTGGATCTGGATTTGGAGCTAAATTTTTGTAGAGCTGGTTCAGGAGTAGATTGGGGTTTGACTTTCCTAGAGTTCTACCCAACCAAAAACTTTGATCTTGATCTCTAAACTTCGATTTTGAGGAGGAGATCAATCCAAGCCTGGGATCACTAAAAAATTCTACTTCTATGGAAAGCCCTAATTTTTGGCAATAGTGTCGGGTTAAAAACTAAAAATGCTCAGAATCAGATTCCACTTCGACAGAAAGATGCGCCCTGGAGAGGACAGTCAATCCAACCTTCTTTTGCTGAAAATATGTGGAGAGAGATCCAAAAAGTAGGAAGCCCTAGTTTCTGCAGCTGCACAGTGTCTTCTTCTCAGCTTAGCTCTGATACCATGTTATATTTTTATCATTTAAGATAGCATTAACTTAGGATCTTATCTGAGATAATAACAAGCACATCAATCAAACACATGAGACAATGAACACAAAGATTTTCCTTAGGGAAACCATAAAGGAGAAAACCCCACAACTTCCTCAGAGATAGAATCAGCACCTAAAGCAAAGCCCCAAAAATAGTAAGATGATCTCTCGACAATAGTAGTCTCTCTCTCTCTTGTCCCAACTACTTCTTATCTCTCATCTATATGCTACAACTGAGTGTGAGTGAGTGTGTGATAAATAGAGAGGCTCACTCTCTATTTATACTAATTCTCGACTTGACAATAACTCACTAGGGACGACTTCTCTAGGAGATTCTAATAACCCTAGGGCCCCACAACTGCGGGGACTTTAACCCTTGAACAATAGGAGGGTTACCCACAATGACTTGACATGACTTGTTTACTTTATAGAACCTCTTGATGGGAACATCAAGGCATGACATGACTCAATTACATTACAGATACTTCCCAGAATAAACATCGGGGTACAATACATGAAATATACAAGGGAATACATTCCGAAGTTACAAATACATCGACACTGTACACATAAGGTCAATATTGATGACTGAGAGGGAATTGAAATCACTCAAGGCTTTGGTCAAAAAAAGAGCACATCCAAAGGGTTCTATGGTAGACAGATATTTGGTATATCAAACCATGGTTTATATCACTCAATATAGTCATCAAATATCTGCAAGTATTAATCGTGAGGATCACATTTTGGGTGTCAACTCCAACATCATATTTGAAGGGGAGCACCTATTGGAGAAAGGTAGAATGAGGAAACTAAGATGTGATTATATGTTGGATATTTGATGTAGGAGCATCCTTCTCTCCATCCAAGTCCAAATTCAATGTTTCAATCAGAACTAGAAGGGGTCTTCATTTTCTGAGTTAATAGTTCTTTGAATAAAATATTGTAAATAAACCTATGTTTTATGTGATTGTAGATGGATAGTGAATCATTAGGTGAGTCATTGAGTCATTTGATGATTCATGTAACAAATCCCATGGCTTATGGAATCATTTGATGAAGCATTCAATGGTTGTTTGTTGATTCAAAGGATAGGCTCAAGAGTTTGTTAGATTGTTGAGTGTATTGAGGATCTGAACCAGAATTGGTTCATGAAATCTATTGTATATATTATGGAATCCTTTGAGGAAAGAGGTATGGCCAAATAGTGTGAAATCAGACCAAGGACACTGATTAGAGTTGTATCAGGTCTATGAAGATCAGAATGTGTATTTTGGATCAATGTGAATGTACAAATTCCTTGTGTTGAATAAAGGAAATCCTATTTTGGCATATCTCTATGTAAATGCAGTTCTTTTTGAGTGTCTGATTTTATGAGTTGAATGCCTAATTAATCTTTGTTAATTATTAATATATCTGTGTATGCATAATGTGAAATTAGGATTTAGTAAATTGAATGTTGCAGAGAATGTTTGATGGAATTATGTGCGTCAACAGCATGAGTAAACCATATGTCATTGATCATTGTAAGGATCAATGGTGAGCCAACATTAAACGGTGTCTTAAGTATGTGCAGGTGTCGATGGATGAGATTACAGTAGAAGTGGATCAACGAATGCGACTGATTCTGTGATAGAAGGTTTCTCAAGATCTAATCATGGAGTCAACCATCTAAAAAGATCGAATAAGGAACACGCACGAACGGTCAATATCATGATTAGGGGAAGATCAACGATAGGGAAAGAATTCACGAAGTGAACCTACATGAAAGATAAGAGATTCACAAAGTTAAAGTGAATTCCACACTTAATCATATATCAACAGACAAGAAAGAATCCATAAGAGATCAATGGTCGAAAATGGTTTTTTCAATGCCAAGGTGCAAGCTTGTTAGAGCTGCGGAAAAATAATTGTGAAAGAAAAGTTGTGGGAGTTGAAAACCTAGACCCGCAATCCGAAATTACAGAAAGATTGAGTTGCAGAAATTTTGAGTTGTGGAAATATTGAGTTTTGGAAAGATTGAGGTTGCGGAAATCTAGTTGTGGAAGCGAAATTCCTATCAAGAAAAAAAAAAATCTTTTTTGGTTCCATCTGATTGAGTTGGATGACAAATTAGCAGCTAACAAAACCGATTTTAATCAACAATTTAGGTTGATTAGGATCAAGTAGGCTAGCTAGTTTTTAGTTTGGCATCAGTTTTGGTATCAGAGCATAGAATACTCTTCATGTAAAGAAAGGATAATTATAGTTGATGAACCAGACCCTCATCAAAGCATTATTTTTTTATCCTGAAGAAAGGTTGGCGATATGAGGTAATTTTATAAATTGATATTATGTTGTATAATGAAGCATGTTCTTAAGTTAATAGGACATTGAATATTACAACAAAAGAAATTGAGCCAAGTTAGACTGATAAGACAGAGAAGGTGTGGTTTAGATTGAAGTTTAATGCTAGCCACAGGAGAGTGCAGAAGAAATCCTTGGGAGGATTAGCAGGTACATGCATGGAGTTATGAAGCATGAAAGGAAATTGTTAATACTATTGAACAACTGATGGATACAGAGACACTGTGAAAAGAACTCGTTCATTCAAAGGAAAACAAGATTAAGAAGAAGATCGTTGAAGGTATGATATTAATGTTTTCATGATAATTTGGGTTTTGATGATTGGTGACAGATTACAGGTAGCAGTAAAAAAAGGGAGAGTGTGCTCAAGAACAATTTTTTTCTTGATGAAGAATAATGATAAGGTCTTGGTACAGATCTTATAGGAATTTGATGTGATGTTTGATGTTAATTTTGGTCATAAAAAGTTTATGTTGTAGACAACAAGGAAAAATAATTGCAGACAAGGTATATGTTTTCATCCAACTATACAAAAGGAAAAGTATTAAAGGTATGGATTGATTGATGTTTTATTTAACTTTGGTTACAAGAATTTGTTGAAGCAAACAAGTAAGGTTTTATAGAAGTGATGGAAACTAGAGGAGATGCCATCAAGGATAATTGTATTCTTGATGAAGAGTTTGTGAACTCTTAGAGGAAATAAAAAGCAGTGGCAGCACCTAAGGATCCAACAGAGGTTCGACAAGAAAGGGACAAGTTGAATGTTCTCATAGAAGAAGTGGTTTTGTAGAAGTCCAAGAAGAGAAAAGGAAGTTTCTCAATAGGTTCTAGAGGAGAAGAACCAAAGATACCAAAAGGACAAGCTCAAGGAAAGATAGCTTGTTGAGGTATAGTAGCGGGTATGGAAACTTGTTGAAAGAAGGCTTAGATATAGTCCAAATGTGAACAAGATTAAGTTAACAGAAGAAAAGAATATGGAAATGATGACTACTTGAAGTCATTTCAAGGGTTCAAAGGAAATCCACGACAAAATAAAATATGGCCAGGAAGAAGACATTAACCGGATGAGTCAAGAGGAGTATGACAAAGAATTGGTTGACATAGGATTGCAACTTATTCATTTGGAGATGTTGCTACAGAAAGAGGACCAAAGGTATGGTTGGATAATGAAGAAAAAGGAAGTGATATGGAATTCACTACAGGTGAAGCTAAAGAAAAATATGTCTGCTATATTGAAGGAAGAACTCAAGATGACCGAGTTTGAGATGGAAGTTTCATATTGTTAACCTGGAAAGGGTCCTTTGCTTGGAAAGGATGATGAAACAAAGATTATCAATGATTTTATGAACTCTCTGATAAGTTCAAAACTACCTGAAGATGATATGGTTGAGACTACAGACGAGGATTCTTATGTTTTTAAATCTAATGGTTCGTGTATGACTACAAGTATTGAAGAACACTTAGATTATCTGTTTATGTAGGTTGGTAAATAAATGAATCTGCTAAAAGGAATGGTTGAAATAGAGCAGTTCTTGATTGACTATGTATTCAAGGATACTGAATATGGAAAATCACTTAAAGTCATCACAAAGATAAGAGAAGAGATTTGTTGCTTAGAGATGTGTATGCAAGAAAAAAGGAACAACATAAGAGGGTGGAATATGAAGAAGAAATTCGAATGGCCAGTATTACAATTGTTTGAAGAAAAGCTTTGGGAACACATAGAGAAACTGAAGCATAGAATGGATGCCTTGGAAAAGAAGAATAAGACCAACATTAGGCCATTGACAGAGGGAGATGTTCACCATTGTGAACCAAAACATGGAACCATCTTTGGGGAACATGGAACCATCATGGACTCTTGGGAGCGTTCAAATAAGAAAAATAATATATTGATAAGAGAGTCAATGGGAGATGAAAATATCATTATTTTTGAAATTAATGAATTGTGTATGTTTGCAGGAGTAATAGGTCATGAACCTTATGAGGGTATCCTAGAGGTAAAGGAAGAAGAAGAAATGTACAAATACATTTCAAGAAGACAAGATCCAAATTGCATTTTGATGAATAATGAATCCATATTGTCTCACGAAGATAACCAAGGAGGAGCACTGACAAATTTTGACAATATGATTGCTGACAGACAAGAAGAAGAATTTTTTGTCTCAAGTAGAAGAAAATTGGACTGTAAATACTGTAGAAGAAGAAGAATATTTTGCATCAAAAAGTTGGATGAAAAGAGGAAAAATTTTGGTAGTGGGAAAATAACATTATTCTAGATTGCTAATGTCCACTCTAGGAGTGACAGACATCCACAAGAATCTAAAAATCAATACTATGGGTATTTGCATGATTTACTTGACTGTGACTTTAATTCATTCAAATTAGTTATGTTTGACGTCAAATTGTTATCATGTAAAATGGCACTTCTTTGTCCGAGTACTGACATCCAATATGTTGGAACACAAAAGGACAAAATGGATTGAAGTAGCCAAAACATTATAGATGGGCACAACCTTTGATACATCATTACATTACCAGCTGGATTTATTTTTTGTATGGAAATTAAGTTGAACACATGACTATCTGCATAGCAAGCTATGTATCATACATGATTATGTGCATTGCAACTCGCATATATATCATTAGGGATTGCACCCACGGGTTTCCTTGAAGCAAGTCGCGTATCATACATGACTTTCCAGTATCAATAGTCGCATATTCCTTAATCCAAATTTAAAAAATATAAAAATGATTAGTCAAGGACATTTGGGCCCTTAATCATAACTATCCCAACTTCCTCAACCATCTCAACCTTCATAACCTCTCTCTTTCCTCATGTATAAATAGAGGGTAGGGGTTGAGGCTAATCAATCATAAGTCATAGAGCAAATTTATGCCGATGGTTTTCCTTCATATATCTTGGAGCAGTAGAACTCAGTGTCCTTGGTTTACAAAAGAGCACTTGTCTCATATGTTGGGCTGTAATCTCACCACACTTGTTTATCAATAAAGAAAATTATTCTTCCAATATTGTGTCTTTGCACTCTTATATATTGTGATTTCTGAATTATCTTATTGTTTCATTATAAATATGTTATTTCATTAACCCTTGATATAATATATAAGATATTGCAGGAATATATTTTTCTTTGCAGGTGATTGGAGATACCCTGGAAGTTGCGGAAGCAACTTAAAGAGAAGAAGAAAATCTAGGATCGACCATCATAAATAAGGTATGCTTATGTTCTTCCTATTTCTATTTCAAATTCTGAAATGGCTGATTGTCTGCAAGTTATTTTAGTAAGCTGGTAACCCCAGAGACCCTAGGTTATAAGGGTGTGTTTTCCTGAACAACAGAACTGGTGACTCTGCTAGGGAGTCCAACTTGTTGTGGGTCCTCTCTTTAGGCTTCCTAACCAGTTTTTTTTCTCTATCTGATTATGTTTGTGATTTGTTTTAATTTTATCTTTGATTTCCAATATTGCATGTTCAGAGCCTGTTTGTCAGTTGCTTCTATTTTTGAAAATTTTTGACAGCATACGTGGGTTGCCTTGGTAACAGTCACGTATTGCACTTTGTATATGTTGGTTTCTTTAGTGACAGTCACGTATGGTACGCAAGTTTCCTTTAGGACAATTGCATATTGTTGTAGGTGTCTGTGAGTCTATAGGGTTCTTGCTTGTCCCTGTTATTATGATTTCTCATATGCTTGTGAAGGTTTTGTTTTGGCATGATACTGTGGTCTTAGGTCTCTACATTTCACAGTTTACTTGATTAGTCAAGTCCTTGAGTCTTTTTGTGTTTGACTTTCTTCATATGTGAATGTGTTAGGTCCTCCTACTTGGCTTTGTGGGTCTAAGTGCTTGTGTTGTTAGGTCATTGATCAGTCCTTTGAAACACCGATATGCTATGTACTGCTTTTAGTGGTCTAAGTTAGTCATTCTTGTCATTTTTGGATCTATTAGTCTTTGATTTTATAGTTCCTCCAAGTCTAGGTTTTGTGCCATTTCTTCCTATTTGGGTGAAGCGTGTTACTATAGGGTCTGTTTGCATCATTTACTTTTATAAGTTTATATTGTTCAAACTCACTCAATTTACATTTACTTGCATCATCATTTTTGAATTTTTTGAAAAAAGAAAAGACAAAAACATTTTTGTACTTCTTGCATTAGGTTGCATTTAGTTGTTCTTTTTGTTATTTTTTCAGAAAAAAATTTAAAAAATTTAAAGTCTTGTAGTTTCTCGTTTTTTTGAAAATTTCCAATAGCTTGCATTACAAAGAAAAAGAAAAGGAAAAATTGGCATTGTAGTTGCATTTACTTTGAAAGTTTTTATACACCTTTTTTTCTTTCTTTCTACTGAGTCTCTAACATCATACAGTCTCATCTCGCTACCTTTGACTAATACAACCCATTAAAGGGAATGATTAATTAAAATTTTACTAGTAAGTTTCTTTTTTCTAGGCTCATACATCAATTAGTTCAGGCTAGGCTTGTGGACTAGGGATTTTTAAATGTCCATAAGCATTTGATTTCAAATGTTGTAGGCCTTTCATTAGGTAAATCACCTTCTACAAGAGAGCATCTGCAAGCTCCTCTCACACAGGAGTTTAGCACAAGGCCGCGTGAGAACCTAGTTAAGGAGATACCCCTCCAATTCCTTGTTCGAGCATATATTAGAATTTTTATGCATTTGGGGATCTTGTCAATACCACCTCTTGGGCCCCGTGCGGTGCCGGTGTTGACAGGGTTTCAGGATTTGATACCCTGCCCATGCATAAGGATCGGGCTTGCAACTATTCATCTAGAGTCTCAGTGTAGTTGTGGTAGCCTTTAGTTTCTTAACACTAGGGATCATACACAGGTGTTATTGGAAGGCTATTTCCGATACACCTTGGATGGACTTGGAAGGTAACTCTGGTAGACAATTTGGGAACGCGGTTGGGTGATTCCAACACTTGTTCCAAAGAACATCTTCACGAGACACCAAGTAACCATCCACCAATCTTCACTGGTTAGACCTGGGCCCTAATCATCCCAGGATTTCCTTTGGAAGGTGTACCTTATATTTGTTGTGTATGTGTGGCTTTAGGACATTTTTAGTGAGTTCTGTTTGGCTTGTCTGTGTTTAGTTTGCCTTTAGGTGTGTGTGATTAAATTTTATAGCTGTGGAGGACCAACCTCTTTGTAGGTCAAGAAGGTTGCAAAACCTTCCTCCATCTGTTACAGTGGAGCCTCCACTGCCCAATCAAAGGTGAAGACTAGATAGTGACGATTATTTTGAACCAGTAGGAGTTAGTAAAGTTCCAGGTGAACCGGAACTTAGGATTGACCAAGAAGAAACAGCTGCAGTAGATATTGAAGACTTGCAGGTTGATGAGTTTGCAAGGAATTTTAACCCACCTCTAACTAACTTGAACGATCCTGTGATCGCCCAAGTTATTCCCTTTAGTTCACCTATTATTGTTGTCCCTATGAGCATAGTTATGTCTAGATTTGGAGAGGGTATTTCTACACCAACTTCAACCATTTTGGATGGTGGAGTACCACCTCCCCCGGTTGGTGCTTCAAGACCAAGTGCATCTACTGCATCCCTGTCACCAAGTAGCCGAGTGGTTCAACCACCGACTCCCTCTAATGTGGTAGATCCATCTAGTAGGGTAGTCACTGGGATTCCTAGTGCACCTTTTACTTCCCCATCCTTCATGCATACTTCTTAGAGAGGTCCAAGTAGATCCTCCTCGTTCGTCCAGGGTTTCCCATGGAATGGGGGGCACATTCCCCCATCCACTCCTTATGTATGTCCTACATCTGCATATGTGGGCATGCAGTTTGGAAACAAAAATGATTTTGGCCAAGGTTTTTAGACACTAGTTTTTGCCCCTTTCGTGAGATATCCCTTTTCATTTTTTATTGGAGGGATACCTGCTCCTATATTTCAAACTACAGTTTCATCTGGAGTGGTTCAAACCACTTATAGTGCACCACACACAAGTAGTCCGACTAGATTTTGGGTGGAATCATTTTCAGAGTAGTTCGACTACTTCACAACCGACGGCTGGAGGCAAGTCTTTCTACATCCCATATTCCATCTTTTCAGGCCCTAGTTAGGCCAAAGCTTCCGTTCCTGGCAACTTTAAACTTTCTAGACTTGTCAAAGTTGACGAATGACCCAGTGCAACATAGTGCGGAATGGGCATCTATTCCTATTAAGTTACCTTCATACATTCCTAAGTTTGAAGGAAAACCTGGAAAATATCTAGGTGCCCATATAACCACTTTTCACCTATGGTGCTCTTCAAACTCACTGAACGATGACTTCGTTTGGTCGAGGCTTTTCCTGAGGACCTTGACTAATTTTTCAGCAAAATGGTACATTGAACTTCCCTCTGCTGCATATGACATTTTTTTGGATTTAGCAACTTTGTTCCTCAATCACTTCTAGCTTCCTGTCCGGTATGATGCCGACACATATTTGTTGTCGATTTTTCGGAAAAACAAAGCCACGCATATCTCATATCACATGCAGGAGTGGTGAAGATGGAAGAGGCTTATCAAAGCCACTATACCTCCAAATTTCTTAATAGAGTGGTTCCTAAAATATTTACTTCCTTATATATCTAAGGACATATTTACTTCGAGGGTGACCACAAAAGAAGAGTCTATCCTTAGGGCCCAGCAACTAGATTTGATTTATGCTCACTCTGAGAAGGATTTTATGAAATCATACCTGAGGCATCGAGGTCTACCAATAATGTACAGAAACCCAATCCTGGAGTCTGGACCACATTCCGATGGTGTGGTTGGTTCAATTAACTCTCCCATCGTAGATACAATGGATAAGCAACTCCATGAGTTTTTAGTGAGGCAATCTGCAGTGGAGGTACCAAAGGATGCCACCCCCTCATCTCAAAATGCAACTTTTTTTTCACAATTTTCTCAGAAGGGAAATCAACAGCCTAGTGGGAAAAGGAAGAAAGGGAAGAAGGGCGAGGGTAATCAAAACAAGCAAAAACCCACGAACAATGCTAATGGGGGTAAAACATATAAGAAGAAGGTTAATTTTCCCCATAAGTTGTGCCAGGGAGACCACATGACTCATCAATTCCCTCTTATGGATCAAGCTCAGAAGTTGCTTAAAATTCAACAACCAGTTATCCTGAAGGATCCATTTCCCCAAGGACATAATGAAGCTTTTATTTTGAATGTAGCCGGGGGGATTTCTAGTGCTCCTCCTGATAAAAACTATATCAACATGGTACAATCTAACTCCTTACTCCAGACAAGAAACAAGAATTATGAATCGGAAGCTTCAGAGAAGGGTAAGTCTACTGGTGAAACTTCTAACCCCCTCATTATTGAGAAACCTACTGATCCAATGCCTAATATACTAAAAGGTGTCTTTAGAAAATCATTTCACAATCATAACTCTAGGATTGCTTCCAACCACTCCGTAGTTGAATATTTGGCTTAAACTCCTTGTGCAATGCTAGCTTTGGAAGTGTTAGAAAGTTGTCCTGCTCAGAGGGATGCCCTCTTAGCAGCTTTAGGCAGCATGGATTCATCGATACTGTTGGCAAAGTTCAATCTTTCAGATTTTAAGATTCACCTGCTGTTTCTGAGGCTTTGTCAATTGATGTTGTCCATGGCGAAAAAACCATTAGATGTATAGTTGTTGACGAAGGTGCTTCCACGTGTGCAATGTCAATGTCTTGCTAGAAGGCTTTAGGTTCCCTAGAGCTAGTTCCATCAAACTGTTTACTTACTGCTTTCGATGAAAGGTCTTTCCATATGCATGGTATCCTACTATATTTTGAGATTAAGTTGGCAGGGAAAATAGTGGTTGTTGAAGTAGAAGCGATTGATGCTCCTTTGGATTATAACTTGCTTTTAGGGAGAAGCTGGACTTACGCCATGTGTGAAATTTCCTCGCTCGTTCTTCGAGTGGTGGTGCCTCCACATGAAGGGAAGTTGGTTACTGTTGACCAAATCAGTTTCATTTGGAAGGCCCATTTGGGGACTAATGAGTCCACTGTACCTTTGATCGATCAGACCAAATTGGCTAATGAGATCTTGGGGGTTGGAATGTATTCATATTTGATGGGCACATTTGATATTCCATCCTCTATAAACTATTTAGGTTCTACGAGTGTAGGGAAGTCTATCACGACAGTTGTCGATAGAACTGATCCTTGGGTCCTTCCTTCCAGTCATGAACCTCAAGTGCCCTTATCTACAATGGAAGTGGCTTATCAATCTATTGTTAATACCACTATTGATCCCATCACGAATCCTTCTACAGTCTCATAGGAGTTAGAAGAAACTTATCTTCCCGCCTAGGCGGAGAAATATTTATATTCATATCACTGCTTAGACATGGTTTTTCCTTCGGATGAATCCATTTTGGAAGCCATGAGTGGGAGAGATAAGGTTTGTGAAGATCTACACCATAGGTCCTACTTTCTTCTAGAACTGAGCATAATTGAGAACCAAGAGTTCCATGTGAGACTGGCGAAAAATGTTGATTTACCAATTAATCCTTTACCAAAGGAGGGAATATTTGCTGAGGGGAATATGGAAAATATTTTTTTACCATTCCAATCAACATTTCTGCAAACCCCAATGTCATAGAAAGTGTGCATATCGATGCAAACTACTCTTCGGAGGAGATTTCCATATATAATGCATTGTTTAAGGAATTTCACGACGTGTTTTCGTGGTCATATGAGGAGATGCCAGGCATAGATCCATCTATTGTAAAATACAAAATATGGACCTACCTCGATGCTAGACATGTTCGACAAAATATTTGACTTGTTAATCCGCTGAAAGCGACAGCCGTCAAGGCGGAGGTGGAAAAGTTGCCGAAAGATGGGTTTATCTACCGAGTTTCTCTAACAGAATTGGTACCGAATCTCATTCTTGTAGATAAGAAACAAGGTACAATACATGTGTGTATTTATTTTTGTGACCTAAATAAAGCGTGTCCCAAGGACAACTACCCCACACCCTTTATATATCAAATCATTGATGCTTGTGCAAGTAGCGAAGTATTTTCATTTATGGATGGATTTTCTTGATATAATCAAATCCAAATCAAGCCGAAAGACCAACATAAAGCAAGTTTTATTTTTCCATGGGGTACCTTCACATACAATAAAATTCCCTTCGGTTTGAAAAAAGTTGGAGCTACCTTTCAGCGGAAAATTAAATTTACCTTCCATGACATCAAGAATATTGTCGATCCATACTTGGATGATTTGCCTACCCATTCTCGCAAGAGGAGGGACCATACAGATCACCTTCGCTTGATTTTTGAATGATGTGGACATTATAAAATATTCTTGAATCCCCACAAGTGTGTTTTCTATGTTGATTCAATGAGGCTACTTGGGTTTATCATGTTAAACAAAGGAATTCAGGTGGATCCTTTGAAAGTTGAGGCTATTGTAAATCTGCCTCCTCCTCGTTCCATCAGGCAACTTCAAAGCCTACAAGGGAAATCTAACTTTATTTAGCATTTTATAGTTAATTATGCCAAGATAACTAAGGGTTTCATGTTCTTGCTTAAGCGGGACACTCCATTTTTATGGGATGAAACCACACAACTTTCATTTGAGGCATTCAAAAAGGCTTTGTGTCGGCTCCTTTATTATGTCCACCAAATTACTCTAAAGAATTTATATTGTATTTGGTTGCATCAAAGTCAACCATTGGGGTAGTATTGGTTCAGGAGGACGAAAATATCCAAGAGCATGTTGTCTATTACCTCAGTCTTGCATTAGCTGGTCCAGAACTTAGATACTCCCACGTCAAGAAATTAGCATTAGAAGTTTCCTATGTTGTTTAGAGGTTGCATCACTACATTTTACTGAGGACAACCATAGTGTTGGAAGATTTAAATCCTTTTCAGTATGTTTTTTCCCGATGCATAATCGGCGGGGAATTCAATAAGTGGATAGTCATTCTCCAAGAGTTTGACTTGGATTTCCAATCTGCTAAATCTAGAAAATCCTTAGTTTTTGCAGAGCTTATCTCATAATTTCCTATGGAAGAGAATGTAGTGGTGGAGGATGACTCATTCCCAAATGAGTATATCTTTCTGATTTCCACCTCTGATCCCTGGTATGGTGATATCCTTATATATCTCCATACTTTGAATTTTCATACGTCCTTCTTGAGGGAAGAGCAGCGTAAATTGTGCGTCAATGCAAAAAAATACATGATCATGGGTGATACTTTATATCGTAGAGGGGTAGATTTTATTTTTGCGTCGGTGCCTCACCACGAGGATCTTGAGCATGTCCTAAATGATTCCTATAGCGAAGCATGTGGGGGTCATTTATCTGGGTTAGAAACAGTCCATAATATTTTGCATGTCGGTTATTTCTGGCCCATGATATTTAAGGATTGTGTGGAGGATGTGAAGTCTTGTCATCCATGTCAGCTCTACACCAGGAAAATGCAGTCACATGCTGCTCCGTTAATTCCTGTCATTGCAGTGGGATCCTTCACTAAGTGGGGGGTGGATTACATGACATGCAATCCAGTTTCTGATGGGGGGTACAAATATATCATTGTTGATGTTGATTACTTCACCAAGTGGGAAGAGGCAATTCCTACCTTCAAAGAAGATGATGAAATGACAACTTACTTCGTGTTTATCCAAATCATTACTTGTTTTGATATACCAAAGGAGATTGGAACTTTCCATGGAAGTCACTTCTAGAATAATATGATGATTGAGCTAACTACTATGCTAGGTTTTAATAAATACCACTCATATTCCTTTTACCCGTAAGCGAATGGACAAGTAGAGGAAATTAACAAAACCTTTAAAACCATTCTAAAGCATACCATTGACGCAAGCTAATCAAAATGGCACATCTTGTTATATCCTGCACTTTGGGCATACTGAACTAATGTCAAGAGTGCTACGAGTTTCTCACCCTTCCTGCTTGTTCACGGGGTGGAATCAGTCACGCCAGTCGAATGTGAGATTTCATCTCTTAAGATAGCTATTCATGTACTTCCTGACACTACAGAACTAGAAGAGAGTTTGCTTCACTTAGAAAATATGGATGAATGATGTAGATATGCGTTGACAGTAAATGAAGCTCATAATAATAGGGTAAAGAACCAATATGACAAACAAGTTAAGCCAGGATTTTTCTCTGAGGGGGATCTTGTTTTGCTTTGGGATCAAGACAAAGAACCCCTGGGGGAAGGAAAATTCAAGTCTATGTGGTTAGGTCCCTATGTAGTGTCAAAGGTCTTGAAAAAGGGAGCGTATGAATTAACTGATTTTGATGGAAATAAGTTGCCTGAGCCTAGAAATGAGCTCTACCTAAAGAAGTACTATGCTTAGACATGGTGCTTGTTCTTGTATTTTATTGTATGTATTTTTATGTACAATAGTTAGCTGGTTAATGTTTATTATATAGTCTCTTGGTTGTTTCAGATGTCAACCGAGTGGTTCATAGGTTTTGCGGATGGTGCTAGCCTCCATACGTGTAACTTGGCTTTAGCCGCATGGGTTATCTATTCACCCTCAGGATAGCTAGTTGCCTCTGGTGGTGCTTTCTTAGGAATTTCTACTAATAATGTGTCCGAGTACAAGGAATTTATTGATTTCTTATGGGATGTTATACTACATGGAATTACCCGTTTGGAAGTCAGACTTGACTCTTAGCTGGTTGTTTCCCAACTCAATGGTGATTATCAGGTGTGAAACCCTACTTTGCTATGTCATTTTTTGCGTGTAAGATTACTTGAAAGAAATTTTGAATATATTTCATTTAATCACATTTCAAGGAATGAAAATACAATTACTGATGCTTATGTGAACTACATATTAGACTAGAACTTAACACACATTTTGTAAAATGGATATAATAGATGCATTTGAGACACATGTAAATAATTAGGCAAAAATAAAATAATCAGGCAAATATATATGTAAAATATCTACATAAATAGATCAATTTTTTGATCCAAAGATCCTGTCATAACTATATAAATATAAAAGAAATAGGATTGTAATCCATATGTATACCTATAGATCTAATCCTGCTCCTCAGCCTCCTCGGCTGTGGCTACCTCTTCGGCCTCCCTGTAATGTATAACAACCCTGGATACACTCCTAAGAAGGCGTATCCAAGTTGTCGGAATCCCTACTACAAACTCCTGCATCACAATTGGAATCCACTCTATACGCATGGTAGGGACCCCTTGGGTTATCCTGGCCATCTTCCCCTCAAGAACTCGTAGTATACTCTGGTCTTCACCCTGTGTGGGCTGCAAAAATGTCCTAGGGTGCCCATCGAGGCATACAAGTCCAACATCTACATTTAAAAACATTTAAAAAGGATCAAAACTCTTATACATATGTATATACATAACTTTATGATTAAAATTTATAAAAATCAAATAACATAAAAAGATAAAAATACCTATCTCACCCCATGCCTCCCTTGGCGGGAGGACAAGTTCATTATCTCCTCAGAAGTCCAATCTGATGTATGGGAATTGCTCGAGATATGGTACTTGTATTTCCCACCACATATAGAAGTCATCATCATAAACACTTTGGAATGAGCCTCCACCACCTTGAAGGAGAAACACATCTCCCCATCTAGTGAGCCTCGGCTAGTGAGGGGGAGGTGGTGGTAGTGCTACTACAGGGTTAATATGTTAGATTTTTATCATTTAAGAAATATGATCTAGGATCTTATCTAAGAGAATAACATGCACAGCAATAATCACAAGAGACAAGAGACATAAATAATTTTCCTCAGGGAAACCATAAAGGAGAAAACTCTGTGACTTCCTTAGAGATAGAATGAGCACCAGTAGCAAAAGTAAAACCTGAAAACATAAAGATGATCTACGACAGCTGATCTCTCTCACTTGTGCCAGCACTTCTTCTCTCACTCATGCGCCCCAGTTGAGTGAGTGTATGTGTGTGTGTGATAAATAGAGTCTCACTCTCTATTTATATTCTTTCATTCACTTAACATTTAACACATATATGTAGGCTCGAGTAAAATTAAATCAGTTATGTAGGCTCAAGTAACTACAATTGGACTAACTTAATATAATAATATATTCTGAAGGGTACTAATGACCCGACTTACAATGGAGGGGACTTCCTCATGACTCTTAGTAATTCTCATGATATGAATATCGGGGTATGACTTTACATGGCTTGATTACATTAATGATTCTCCCGATAGGAACATCGGGGGTACAATACATAAGATATATAAGTGAATACATTCCAAAGTTACAAATACATTAACACTCCCTCTTAACTGGGAAATTATTCTCTAGACACAATTCATCAGCACAAGTCTTCTTCTCTGGATCAAGTCTAGATCATCATCATCGCTGGATCATCATTGGATCATCATCGAAATTGGATCTTCACTGGATCATCATCATCACTGCTTCTACTATCTCGATCAATTGGTGCTATCTCTCAATTCTTCTTGTCATAGGAAGTTCTATAGAGCCAGCCCTTTTTCACGCCGGTTATGGGCCTAGCCTCCACATAGGTATTCATCTTCTTTAGAAATTATATCTGACCCAATCAGAAAGGCCCGCCCAACACTTACATCTGACCATGGGAGGAACACATCCACCACCATGTCAGAAAAGCACGCCCAACACTCACATCTAACCATGGGAGGCCCAGCCTGCCACCATGTCTGAAAGTCCCAGCACTCACATCTAACCATGCAAGGAGCACATCCAGCATACATGTCAGAAAGGCTCTGCACTTACATATGACCATGCGAGGAACACATCTAGCATATATGTCAAAAAGGTTCTGCACTTACATCTGACCATGCGAGGAACACATCCAACATACATGTCAGAAACGATCTGCACTTACATCTGAGCATGTGAGGAACACATCTAACATACATGTCAGAAAGGCTCTGCACTTACATCTAACCATGTGAGGAACACATCCATCATACATGTCAGAAAGGCTCTGCACTTACATCTGACCATGCGAGGAACACATCTAGCATACATGTCAGAAAGTCTCTGAACTTACATCTGACCATGCGAGGAACACATCCAACATACATGTCAGAAAGGATCTGCATTTACGTCTACCATGGAAGGAACCAATCCTACCATGTCAGAAAGGCTCTCGGACTCATCACTTCCCCTTGGAAGGAACTTCAATGTGGAGAAAACCAAGCTTCTCCTCGAAGTACTTAAACTTCACTCTGGCCATTTCTAGCATAGAATCATATCAGGGTTCATTACGTCCAAGGATAAATTGTAAGCTTCTCCAAGATCGATTACATCTGAGGACAACCTACAGGACCGTTTATGTCTGAGCAACCTACGAGATTTTCCAGGATTGTATGCTCAAACAACCTGTCTCACCAGCTATGCTAGAACTCCCTCTTTTGAGAGATCTTTATCTGGATCACAAACTGGAGCTTCACTACTCCTCTCTCACAAGTGGCAACATATTTTTCCCTATCTGTACTCAGCACCTTGCAGGACTCCATCCTTCCAAACCAAGAGATCACACCTGATCCCATACTAAAGAAACTCCCCGAAGTGCTCTTCCTATCAATGGCATTGACTGCCCAATCTAAATCCACATAACCCTCCAGGTTAATCTTCTTATTCATATCATGTTCAACTGTACCCTTTAGGTACCTCACTATATGCTATGCAACCAAGTGAGCATGTCTCGGATATGCTAGGAATATCAATGAATCAAAAACATCTAATGAAGCATCACTCAATAGCTTCAGGTTCAATTCCATAGGTGTGGCCATGTCCTTGCAGTCCATTATCCTGAACCTCTTTAGGATCTCTATTGCATACTTCCCTTGTCCAAGAGAGTAGTGCACCATATTCAAGTCCTTCGTCTCGAACTTGGTAGCAATTCTCCTCTTTTCAGTCAGGAACAATTCATTGCCATATAACAGGAGCATCACTGGTGTTTCACCTTCAACCTTGAAGCAAAGGTTGGAATCCGCTTTACTCTTAGTAAATCCTAGAGCCATTAGTAATCTTTTCATCCAATTGTATCATGTCGAACCTCAGGATCTTCTGCAATCACTCCCTCTAAAGTGGAGCATCATACTCCCTCTGTCTTTCGTACTCTATGCATTGAAACATTATGTACTGGAGTGGAAAGTAGCTTCCTCTGCTACTAATATTCTATGTATCCATCTAGGTTCACTGGATACCAGGATCTTCTATCTTGAACCTTTTCAAAGGTTCTTCTCGCACCCATCCGTGAGCTTGTCATCCTCTATAGGATTTCATCTTCAACCTTGTAGCAAAGGTTAAGATCTTCATTACTCTAGGTGATCTTCAAACTCCTCATGTATGTGTTATCACATGGGTGTCTTCTGAGCTTGTACAAGGCCTTCTTTAATTTGCACACATGAGTCTGGCTGTCATGTGTCTCAACTTCTAGTGGCTGCAAATGTCTCTTCGTAGTCTATGCCCTCTTTCTGTGAGAAGCCTCGTGCTATGAATATTGCCTTGTATCCTACTGCATGCTGGATCTTATAGATCCATATGGAAGATACTACGGAATTTCCTTCAGGTCTTTGACATCACATTCTAGCCATCGTTCTTTATTTTGGATTATTTTTTGAACTATCGCCACTTGTTCTTCAGAACAAGTCTCATCCTTCTTTTCTTGTAGGTGATTGTAAGCGATCTTTCCTACAGGTCAAATGCATTCATTGTATGGTTAGAAACATTTCATAAGACATATTCATAATGGTAAATTCTTATGTGTAAAGATATGATCATGCAACTATTTTAGCCAATACAACATCCATCCATATCTCATGGAAAATTTCTAGATGCCTTCCATCTCTACCATGACATCATTGAGATTGTGCACTAATTCAATATGTCAGCAAAGATGTTTCATTCTACATAAGTATCAATGGAGAGTTGTATGGCACCATGAGCTACTTACCCATCACATGCATATTAGTAGTATACTATCATTAATGCAAACATTTTATCATGCATAACACATCAACTAAATATAAACAAATGCATAAAAAAACAATATCATGAGATGACAATTGAATACTTATCTTTATTTGTTTCGTGGGTAGACTCCTTCTTTCAGCGTCATCATATTCTTCATTCATAATAGCATCATTTCTTATCCAAATGCTAAGATAGATAAGAGGTTATTCAAGAATTGAGTTCTTCATATTCCTCATTGCTTGAGGGATCTTATTTGAATAGTGAGAGCTTGATCTTCAGTTTCTCCAATCTTCTTTTATCTTATTATGAGTCGAGCTTCTTCTTGTGTGCACTCTTCCCAGAGTCTATTGAAAGTAATCACTTCCTTCTAGCACACATTCCTGGAATGAATGAATCCATGATCCTAGGAGGCCATTCAAGGTGGTTATCACAATTTCTATATTCTCTACTTCTTCATCCACTGCTTCAAGTTGTTCTTTGATTTAAGAGACCCTTGTAAAGTTTGACTATATGGTCTTTGCATTCTAGATCTTTACATTCTTCAACTGGTTTCTCAAAGTCATCTTCTGATTTATGTTCTTCCCTTCAAATAGCTTGGTCAAGGAATCAAACATATTTTTAGGTGTCTTTAGGAAAGACACTTGTGGTATAAGGTGATCCTTTATTGAATCAGCAATGATCTTCTTGTCCTTGACCAAGTTCTTCTTGTGTAAGGATTTAGCCTCATCTCCCTCTGGAACTGGAATCTCTCCACTTATGTAGGTGTCCAATTCATTTTCTTCAAGAACCAGTGAAAATTTATATTTGCATGCTCGGAAGTTTTCAGCTTCACCAATCTTTTCATCAAGATGGTGTGATAGGTCATTTTGAAATGAGAACCTCAAATGTAAATAGCAAAATATTAGATCTTATCGATTTGAGGTGTCAATCCTGGTTCTGGAGCTGGCTGATCTAGGGTTTGTCAGAGAAACCCTAATTTTTAAAACTTGGAATTTAAAATTTTTTATTAGATAGAAATATATAACTCTTCAAGGTGAGTTGTTCAATGTACTCCTTTTCTGAAAACAATTGAGGGAAACTCCTGGAACAGGAAGCCCTAGTTTTCCAATTTCTTCTGCAGAAATGCCTAATACTGTTTATGTGGTATCTCTGAAATTACTACTCCTCTGTGTCTAAAATTTTGTACTAAGGTATCCTCATCTGTCCTATTTCCAAAACCATAGGTTTTATCAAAATTTATTTCACCAATTGGGACTTATGATAGTTTTCCCACGGTAACTTAATTCAGGACTGTTCAGTATAGCAAATTTCTATGGACTTCCACATGTCACTATTTCACCTTCAGGGTATGAAATTTTTTCCACATAAATTAAAGTCTATGCCCTATCTAGGAAATCTTTCGAAATTTCATTTGGACCTTCGTATCCTGAGATATAGCAATTCTCCCTAGGTGTCATGTTTAGGGATCAATCCTAGAAGAGGCTGGAACCTTGATTTGGAGGAATCATATGTCCCAGAATATAGCGAATATGAGGATGAAATTTTTACACAGGGTACATCAGGATTTTTTCTTTGGCCTTTGAAAATTTCAGCTCTTGATCCTTCTCCAATATCAAGATATAGCAAATGTACCAAAACTACTAGTTTTAGTATTTTAGGGTTTTTCAGGCTCGGGGTCAAACAAGGGTTTGACTTTCCTGGAGTTTTACTCAACCAAAAAATTTGACCCGGGTCTCTGAAATTCGATTTTAATGAGGAGATAAATCCTATTCTAGGCTCACTCAAAAATTCCTCTTCTGTAAAAAGCCCTAATTTCCCATAGCAAAAACTAAAAATGCCCGGAATCAAATTATGCTTCGACAGAAAGATGCGCCCTTCAATGGAGAGTTAGCCTAGCCTCCTTTTGCTGATGGATTGTGGAGAGAGACCCAAAAGTTAAGAATCCCTAGCTTTTGTAGCTGCACAGTGTCTTGTTCTTAGGTTATCTTTGATACCATGTTAGATTTTTATCATTTAAGCAATATGATCTAGGATCTTATATGAGAGAATAACATGCACAACAATAATCACAAGAGACAAGAGACACAAATAATTTTCCTAGGGGAAATCATAAAGGAGAAAACCATGAAACTTCCTCAGAGATAGAATGAGCACCAGCAGCAAAAGTATAACTCAAAAACATAAAGATGATCTTCGACAACTGATCTCTCTCACTTGTGCCAGCATTTATTCTCTCACTCATGTGCCCCAGTTGAGTGAGTGTATGTGTGTGTGTGATAAATAGAGAGTCTCACTCTCTATTTATATTCTTCCCTTCACTTAACATTTAACCCAGTTATGTAGGCTTGAGTAAACTTAAATCAGTTATGTAGGATCAAGTAACCACAACTGGACTCACTTAATATAATAATATATTTCGTAGGGTACTAATGACCCGACTTACAATGGAGGGGACTTCCTCATGACTCTTAGTGATTCTCCCTATACGAACATTGGGGTAGACTTTACATGACTTGATTACATTAATGATTCTCTTGATAGGAACATCGGGGTATGACTTTACATGACTTGATTACATTAATTATTCTCCTGATAGGAACATCAAGGTACAATACATAAGATATACAAGTGAATACATTCCGAAGTTACAAATACATTAACATAATAGCTGGGACCCTCTCAAAGAAGAACGCCACCAAAATGCTTGCATACCTAAAGTTCTTCCTATGTCCTCTCTTGCAGTCAAAGAGATGTTTCCTCATAATCAGGATGATACTCGAGCACCATTCAAATACTATACTCTGCATGCACTCCATTGCAATCCACATTTGAGTCCGAGTGGCCAAGTGTAGTGAAGATGAACCGACAATCCTTACCACCGTGCTTACCATCACTTGTAATGGAAAACTAGTTATGTGAGAAATTATGACACATGTCCCCTTCTTTTATGTTCTTGGTGGGAAATAAGTGTCAATGTAGTCCTGAACACTCATATGGTCACCACCCCTACCAGCACCCTCAAGGTTCACGGGAATTACTCTATGGGAAAGCCCTGTAATTAAGTATATGTCCTATACTATAATCTCCAATATCTCTCCTTGAAGATCAAATAGACCAAGGTCATGGTCCCAGTAATTGATCAGAGTCTCTAGTAAATGAACATTGGCCCTCATGCCGAAAGTACAATAGAATTTCAACAAGCCACATTGTTGCAAACCTTGTAAATTCTTGGAATCCCGCATTGCCTCTCGATCCATATCCTCATTATCTCTTTCCCTCCACTATAGAACCATCTTGTACTTGCCCAATGACCATTGTCAATCATTAGAATCCATCCTTTTCTTTTGATTTTGGCCATATTTCAACTATTTCTAAGTTGCATAGCATACGCGACTGTGCTTTAAGCACATCGTGGGTCATCCATGGGTTTCTCTCTAGAAACTCATGTATAGAACATGTATACGTGACTACTATAGCAGAAGACCCATGTATGCTATGTAACCTATGTAGGGATTTCACAAAATGATAAAGTTTTACACCAGAATTAAAAATTGTGCAGATGAAAAGAAGGAAAAGGGAGAGATGACCAACCTGCAACTTGCGGATTTCAATTCTGTCCAACGGTCTGTCCTCGGTGAGCAATTGAAGTCCGAGGTAAAAACTTACCAAGTTTAGTGATTTTCCAAAATGGTATTTCTATTTTGTTTTGGAACTATTTATAGAAAAAATTTCAAAATTTTGACCTATTTCGTATAGTTTAAAATCAATTTTTAATGAATGGACTATTACCATGGGTTTTTACTAACGGTAGTAGGTCCGAGATCACTAAAAAGTTTTTTTCTGTCACATATAGGGTAGGATTTGGCCATTATTGCTGACATTGCATCTATAGCTTATCCATCATTAAACCCTAGGATCACTTTTTCATCCATGGACTATGGTGTTAAACCATTTTAACCTCGTATACATCATTGTTCCTCTATGGATAGGGCCTCCTTTTCATGGGTACCCTAGTTTAGAACACTTTATCATTTTTTGGTACCCATGTCGCAGTTGTTCTAGGTTTGCGGGAGCCTTTTTAGTTGTTTTTCATGCCAAAATGAGCCTCATTTTGCATCTTTTTATGAGTTATCCCTGTTATAAAGCTCCTCTCACTTATGGATTTTTCTTTAGGCCCTAGTATGACTCCTCAAAAAGGACTAGACTACCAAGTAAACTTGTTTGTTCAGACTCATTAAGAATAAGTGAACTAGCATCCACATTGGTGGTAGTTTATCACTTTTTCGAACCACGTGGAATATTTATGAAAAAGGAGCACTCTCTTTTCTTCAGAATTGAGAAGAGTATCTTCAGGAATATGTTTATCACTCTTTCGGACCTGAGGGACTAAAATTATAGAAAAGGAACACCCGGTACGAGCTTATTTTTCTCTTTTTAGTGCTCTAGACCCAAACATGAAAAAGATTCTAAGTGTACTTTATGTCTTTGTCATGCTCACAAAACCTAAAGAACAAAGCATCGAGTCTACTGTTGTAAGCCCCATTTATCGTAATCAAATGGATATTTTTGAGTGATATTTCCTTCCTTCACACTCAGTAAACTCAGGCTACTTGCCGCTTCTGAAGGTGCATCAGTCTGGTATTAGTTTACCCATTTTTCAGACCTTGCCGACTAAGTACAAAAAAGGTATACCTTATTCCTTCAGGAGCTAAGAGAGTTCTTATGTGGATTGTTTTATACTTTTTTGGCCTCAGGAGACTAAATTGTACGAAAAAGAACCCCCATCGAGTCTTCTTCAAAGTTTTCAGACTCTCAAAATATGAAAACACCAAGGAGCATGTAATAGTTCAGGCTTGTAAAATCCACGAATCAATAACATTATCAAGCATTATTCTCTCCCCTCTTCAAGCTTGTAAAAAATGAAGAGAGACTCGAGTTAACTTTCCTGGACTCGTTAAAATTTAACAGGAAAGATAAGGAAGAATTACTCTCTTTGGGTTATAAACAGTGGTAGCATGTCATCCTTGAACAAAGAACTCTCTGAACTTTCCGATACTCATGTCTCAGTTTACACTTTTAGCTCAGCTATTACTTCGAGTTTTTACTTCTTTGCTTGTCCTTTATACATGGGGAATATGACCATGTATCCTACATGACAGATAATTCTAATTGTCCTATCTCCAAGTCAAAAGCTTCCATGGGTCATCTTTATGTCATGCTCACTATTTAAGGATCCGTCCCTTCATTTGATTATTATCCTGATTCCCATCATTATTCCTCTCTGATAATTACTTATGTCTACCTTCCCCTATCCAGTTTCCTAGTCACTCTTGTGATCTATTGAAGGATTCATTGCCTTCCTCCTCACATCACGGTTTCTCATCAGCATCTCCTGAAGATGAAGACTTGGATTTTTTACGATGGTACCTTAGGATTCCCTACCATTATTGGTGAAGTCCTTTGCTTCAGATGTCAGCATCACTCATTTACTGACATCATGTTGAGTTCCTTCCATGTTAGACTTCAGCACATATGTTCACATGGTAGGGATTGTACTAGTTCCTTTGGATTTGCACGAAGACCTTAGGTTCATCTCTATAACCTAATTTGCGCAATATTGTGCTATGTTCAACTACACTGCTTCCATATTTTGAAGACCTCGTCATTGTATATTGTGGCTTCAACCACTGTTGTAATATATGTGATCTTGCTACCCATATCATATGATGTAATCAAATATTGTAAAGGAGCTAGTGTTCCTCTTTATTAAACATGGCATCCTCATATATGATTTTGTATATGACTTTGATATGTATTTGTTTTAGGTACCTCCTCTGTTGCGTTGGTAATTGAGTTCTCCGAGATTAAAATATTGTAATGTATTTCTGCCATCGCTTCCCTCTAACCTCACACATTAGGGGGAATCTGTTATCATGTAAAATGGCACTTCTCCGTTCGAGTATTGACATCCAATATGTCAGAACACAAAATGACAAAATGGATTGAAGTAGCCAAAACACTATAGATGGGAATGACCTTTGGTACATCATTACCTTACCAGTTGGATTTATTTTTTGTATGGACATTAGGTTGAATATGCAACTATTTGCATAGAAACCCATGTATCATACATGATTATGTGCATTGGAACTCACATATATATCATTAGGGCTTGCACCTGCGAGTTTCCTTGACGCAAGTCGCATATCATACATTACTTTCCAGTATCAATAGTCACGTATACCTTAATCCAAAGTTAAAAAATATAAACATGATTAGTCGAGGACAGTTGGGCCCTTAATCATAACTATCCCAACTTCATCAACCATCTCAACCTTCGTAACCTCTCTCTTTCCTCATGTATAAATAGAGGGTAGGGGTTGAGGCTAATCAATCATAAGTCATAGATAAAATTTATGCTGGGGGTTTTCCTTCAAATATCTTGGAGTAGTAGAACTCAATGTCCTTGGTTTGCAGAGGAGCACTTATCTCGAATGTTGGGTTGTAATCTCACCACACTTGTTTATCAATAAAGAAAGTTCTTCTTCCAATATTGTGTCTTTGCATTCTTATATATTGTGATTTCTGAATTATCTTATTGTTTCATTATAAATATGTTATTTCATTAACCATTGATATAATATATAAGATATTGCAGGAATATCTTATTCTTTGCATGTGATTCGAGATACCCTGGAAGCTGTGGAAGCAACTTGAAGAGAAAAACAAAACCTAGGATCGACCATCATATATTAGGTATGCCTATTTTCTTCCTATTTCTATTTCACATTCTGAAATGATTGATTGTCTGCAAGTTATTTTAGTAATTTGGTAACCCCAAAGACCCTAGGTTATAAGGGTGTGTTTTCCTAAACAACACAAATGGTACAAGATAAGAATAAATGAATGTGACCCTAACCAAATGGTTTTTCAACATGATAACGGTTTTACCATCGTTAATACAAGGAATAATAATGTTGAGCCAAGATCAGAGCCCTGTATTCTTCCAAGCCAATGTGAACAAGTGTTTTACTCAAAGGTTCTAGGTAGATCGGGTTGGACATATGTTGTTAGATATGATCCAAGAGGAAGGTCGATAAAGTATATTGTAGCGGAAGAAGAAGATATGGAAGAAGAAGATTATGTAGAGGAGCAGTTAGTTCATGAATTAGACAAAGACATCGAGTAAGATAAAGCAGATGTCGAAGACAATTTTCTGATTGAACATGTTATTCATGACGATGTGTCAGATGAAGAACTTGAAGAATTCGAACCAAATGTAGGAGACTATGTTTCGAATGATGATATGTTTGGAATTGATGACAGTGATGATGATGATGTTAATATGGCCAATATTTTGAACACGAACTCTGACCTAGATGATATATATGATAAGTTGGATGAATAAGAAGATGAATGATATCAAAATATTGAAATGTAAGAGGTATGTATTCATATGTTTTCAGTTTCTTTGTTCTCTTTCATTTACCTTAAATATTTATTTTCATAGTTTCATAGTTTTATTGTTATTAATTATATTGTTTCTTTCAAAGATTTAATATTAGATAGATTGGGTATTGAGGAATTGAGAGTGAAGTGGGAGGGGATATGAGCTTCCACTTTCACATGGTTGTCCTTGTTCAGTAGAGAATATATTATTCTTGAAACCAAGGGAATCTCTTTCAATTTTAAACCATCTTCGTTTTTGTCATATTCTCCATTCCATGTCAAAGTTCATTTATTCCCATGTCTAGTTGATGCAGAACTATGTACTTTAAGGTGTTCAATATTTTAAAATTATTTCCACATGCACATTGACACATCTAGTTCAAGAGAAATAACGTCCATGAAGACTTAAGTATCTTTCTAAAAATGAAAGACACTTAGAAGGTGAAATTGCAGTTTTGATGAAGATTGGACAATGTTCATGTAATTTGTGGTTCAATGGTTGCATATTTTATACCATCTCACCTAAGACAGATTTTGAATGCATTGTCTTTGAGCCAAGTTCAAAAATGGAATCATAGTTGAGGTAAAATTACAGTTTTGATGAATACTACCTGTTCATATAAGTTTTCCATCAACGGTTGAGGCTTTTATACCATCTAAACTAAGTCATATTTTGAATGCGCGTAGTTTTTTAGAACTTCAAAAAATGAAAGATTATTAGAAGGTGAAATTGCAGTTGTGATAAAGACTCAAGTGTTCATGATTTTTGTGGATCAATGGTTGATGGTTTTATACCATCTCAACTAAGACATATATTGAATGCATCTAGTCTTCGAACCTTTCAAAAATTCTAAGATTCTAAGAAGGTGAAATTTGCAGTTGTGATTCAAAGGTTGGTGTTCATGTAAGTTTTTTGTAAATGGTTGAGGTTTTTATACCATATCAACTAAGACATATTTTAAATGTGCATAGTATTTGAGCGCTTCAAAAAATGAAATATTCTTTGAAGGTGAAATTGCAATTGTAATCCATTCACCATACTAACTTGAAATCATTGATGAAATGTCAGTTGGTGCCTTCTTTATGCACCCATATCAGCATGGACCTAATTGCCATGCATGTTATCCATTTTAAATAGCATAGGAAATGAGTATAAATATCATCACTACCATAACATGAATGGGTATGTCGAGAACTATAGGAACGTCAACTCGAGAAAGTTTAGATGAAATTAGTAGGACGAGATCGAAGACGTCGAATAATGGTCGTCGTTTCCATAATATTTGAGTCTAGAAACCCTCCCATATTGTGGAGGCATGAGAACCTCTAGTCCATGTCAAATTTTAGTGCATTCATAAAAAAATTGAAAGATTTTCAACATTCTCCCCATCCACTGGTCAATGTTTCCCAATATGTCTAGTCGATGCAGAACTATGTACTTAAAGGTGTTATGCATGTCGACACATCTAGTGCAAGGTCGATAACATTGATAAACATGTACTTGATAAATTACACAAGATTCATCATATGTTTCTTTTGTTTTTTCTCTCATCCATGTTTTTAGTGCTCCATTCACCAGACTAGCTCAAAATCATTGTTGAAATGTCAATTGGCACCTTCTTCATGCAACCAGTCTCTGCATGGGCCTAATTGGCATGCATGATGTTGCTTTTGAATGACATAGGAGATGGTTATAAATTTCATCACAACCGTGACGTGGATGGGTATGTCGGGAATTCTAGGCATGTCAACCCGAGAAAGTTAAGATGAAATTAGTAGGAAGAGATCATAGACATTGAGTAATGGTCATCGAATCTGTTGGAATTGAGTATGGAAACCCTCCCATATCATGGATTCATGCAAATAGCCAATCCATGTCAAATTTGTAACGTCCCCGACTCTCCAACCAACGAAGAGGACGCTACCACACTATGATATAACCTGGGCAACTAGCCCCATGAAGTTTTACATAACTAAAAACTGACAAACTAAAATGCTTTGATGCAAGACATGCAGAGGTGCATAATTATTAAGCATACAGCGAAAGCAAAACCATACATTCAAGAATTCAACAAGTTCATCATAATGCATTCAACATCAATATAATTGTAGAGATGGAATAGTCAAGATTACTTATCTTATGTAGTATTTGTCCCGCAACCAGCTACGTCGCTGCAACGTTCCACCCAACCATAGGCCAGTGTGCTCCTTAATCTCTCAGCACACTGCCACCCCTGAGCTAGGCATGATTTCCCAAGAAATAAGGAACAAGCAGGCTTACACACAGCCAAGAATACACAAATCAGAAAGCCAACACAGTTGGGTTTATCAGGCCCTCAACAAATCAGCCAAGCCAACACAGTCCGAAGACCAACCACTGCATACACGCAGCAAAACAAGCAGTTCACATCTCGGGTGGGGAAATCTGAATCCTAAGTCGTTCTTGGCCCTATCGTTGCCAAAATGTCTCAATAACAGCCACAGTAAACCTAAAACGAGAAAGAACCCACATCAAACCACAAATCCTAGGGAAACCAGTAGCCCCAATCTCAACATTGAAACAATGGGAAATACACAGCCCAAAATAGAATAGGTGTGTTAGAATAATCAACCCATAGTTTACCCACTTAGACATTAATTCCATTATTTTTTGTCTTATTTGCCTAGTTCATGTGTCCCACCTTGTGCAAGTTGCTATTTACCTATCCATAGAGGTCAAACTTCCCTTATTTGACTCATGTAGCGCATGGGAGAGCTAAAGGAATCAATTCTACTTTATTCCTGGCCTCCTAGGCACCCTTCTGCTTTTTCTGCTTTATTGCCTGCTTTTTCAGTGTTTCAAGGCAAAAGGAAAAGCTAGACTAGGTGAGGTTGACTTGTTTTTTGTCCTACACATCCTCCTCTCTTTTCTCCATGCAAAAGCATGTATGAGCTACCATTCCACCACTCTTTAGCTTGCCTATGCCTTTTTTCCAATTCGTGAGCTCCATGACAGATTTGGGATCAGCTTTTTACACCTATGGGGGATTTGCTTATTTTTGGTAAGCCTTCTTTATGCTAGTTTTGGATGCCTCCTCATGCATTCAATTTCTTGATGTATTCTATTTATTCAGCAAGCTATGTTATTACAAGTTTGTCTATTGTACACTCAGTTAATACAATTTAGTGTTACAGCTCCATATTCAGTCTCTTTTGTGAGCAATTTTGCATGATCAATTGATAATTGTTGTGAGTAAAATTAATCTATTTCTGGCCTTAATTTCCACATGGTACTAGAGCCATTGTAGGTTGTTTCTCTCCTTCAAATTTTTTTTTGCAAGTTCGACATCAAAGACTGGGAGCCTTCTACTGACAGCCGGGACATATTTTCTAAGCTATGGATCAATCACAGAAAACTATCTTGACACCTTTCAATTTCTTTGAATGGAAAGCAGAGATGGAGATACTATTGAGAGTGAAAGGCCTCTACAGGGTGACTATGGCAACAGAAGCAGATCCCAATGCAGCTACAGAGAAGATAAAATGGCACAACAGGAGGGATGAGGCTTATGGCCTTATGTGCCTGAGTATTTCTAGAGACCTCCTTTTCCATCTCGATGGATTGACATCACCGAATGAAGTATGGGAGAAGCTTGATGATATTTTTGGAAAGACATATGAGATGAGGGGACATCAAATTGAAAATGAGCTGATTTCTCTGAGTCCAACAAGCTTTGAATCCCTGCAGCTATATTTCTCCAAGTTCAAAGCACTAGTTTTGCAGCTGAAACAGTGTGGTATTGAAAAGAAATATGATCAGCTCGTACTGGCCATCCTCTCGAAGCTAGGCCCTAATTATTCAGTGTTTTTTTCGACCTTCTATGCCACAAAACTAACAGCTCGAGCCTGGAAGATGCCTAGCCTTGCAGATTTCATGGAATCTCTCACACAAGAACAGGACAAGCTGGTGATGATGGGCACCATCAAACCATCCAAAGATCAAGCTTTGATTGCTAGATATTCAAGGGTGGATTCAAAAATAAAAAAGAAAGCTAAAAAGCCACCTGAGCAAAAGAGAGACAAGAAACAGTCTCCAGAGGATCTACAAGGTCCCAAGAAGAATAACCAGAAGAAGAAGAACAAAGGTGAAATGAACAAGTGCGCATACTGCAATAAGGGGAATCACACTGAAAGCTCTTGTATGAAAAAGTAGATAGACATGCTGACCAATCTCCTGGAGAAGAATGGCATCTCCCTTCCAGAAAGCTCAAAGAAGAGAGAAGGAGGATCAAGTTCAGATGACAGCGAGAGAGTTCATGCTCTAGTTGCTGGCACATCAAGCTCACCCAGTTTTATCATTGATTCTGGAGCTTCAAGACACATGGTTTCGACTAAGGAGGATTTCTCCTCACTGGATATGTTGAAAGGACCATCTATTGTACTGGGAGATGACTCTCTTACTTCAAGTAAAGGCAAAGGAAGGATAGATCTTGATCATGGTCAGTTCAGAAATGTGCTGTATGTGCCTGGTCTCGCCTCCAACCTCTTGTCAGTGTACCAGATGACCCACACTAGGTCTCCTAAGAAGGTCATATTCTCCCCCAATGAAGTTGAGATCACAGAGATCTCAAGTGGTAGAGTCATTGCAAAAGGAGTTGCAAATCATGCTCAAAAGGTATACATGTTCTCACACTTCCTACCTTACTCAAACCCCTCTGCTCTTCTCATTCATGCTAATGAAGCCAGCAAGTTGTGGCATGAAAGATTTGGCCACCTAAACTACAAATATCTATCAGATCTTAGTGAAAAAGAGATGGTCATAGGGTTTCCCAAGATAAAATTTTCCAAAGGAGTCTGCCAAGGCTGTATCCTAGGAAAACACCCAAAGCACAAATTTGAGAGAGCTAATCATGAGAGAACCTCTGCACCCCTCAAGATGATCCACAGTGATGTTGCTGGCCCATTCCCTCATATGTCCATGAGTCAGGCCAAATATGCATTGAATTTTATTGATGACTTTTCCAGGTATTGCTGGGTTCACTTCCTGAAACACAATTCTGAAGTTTTTGGCCTATTCAAAGTCTTTAAGGCTTTGGTTGAAAACCATTCTGGAAGGAAACTCAAGGCCCTCAGATATGACAATGGTGGTGAGTATGTCAAGTCCGAGTTTATTAATTATTGTGTAGATACAGGTATTCAGATGCAGCATTCTATCCCTTACACACCACAACAAAATGGTGTTGCTGAGAGGAAGAACAGATCACTGAAGGAGATGGCAACATGCATGATGGAGGCCAAAACTTTGCCACCAAAGTACTAGGCCAAAGCTATCAACCGTGCAGCCTATATCCAAAATAGGGTGCCTCACAAACATCTTGATGGTATGACTCCCTTCAAAGCATGGAGTGGGCACAAGCCAGATGTGACCCATTTCAGGATTTTTGGCTCAAAGGCTTGGGCTAGAATCCCGACAGAGAAGAGGAAGGCTTTGCAGCCCCAAAGCCAAGAGTGTCTTTTTGTTGGATAATCTAAAGATTCAAAAGGGTACAAGTTGATAAATTTGAGCACAATTAAATCCTTCATCAAAAGGTGTGTTCAGTTTGAAGAAGAACCCCTTGCAGCAGTGGAAGTTAGTGAAGCCTCTTCACCACCTGAACCTCAAGAAGTAAGTAAAGAGTTTGTTGAACATGCTGATTATGATTTGTCTAATGTATATGAGTTTATTGCAGACCCTAACAACCCCACAAGGCCAAAATTGGCAGCCAAGACACTACATGCAGCAGGTGAGCTAGCTGGGGATCCCAATGACCCAAGGAGGACTAGATCTCAGTTTGAGAGTGGTCTGTGCGTGAAGGATCCTATGTTTGCTGAAAAATGCTATTTGATGGTGGATTCTGATCCTCAAACATATGAAGAATCAGCAGGATATCCAAGATGGCAAACAGCCATGAAGGAGGATTTCAGCTCACTCCAGAAGAGCAACACATGGGAGCTAATGGATCTTCCTCCAGGGAGAAAACTAGTACAGTGTAAGTGGGTCTATAAGACCAAATTTGCTGCTGATGGTTCACCACTAAAGTACAAGTCCATATTGGTATCCAAGGGCTACTCACAGGTTCATGGCATAGATTACAATGAGACCTTTGCCCCAGTGGCAAAAATGGATTCCATCAGGCTAGCTCTAGCCATTGCAGCCTCAAGGCAATGGGAGGTACATCACATGGATGTAAAATGTGCCTTCCTGAATGGAGATCTCACTAAGGAGATATATATGCAGCAGCCTCATGGTTTTTCTACTAACCCTTCTCTTGTGTGCAGGTTGAGAAAGTCATTGTATGGGCTAAAGCAAGCCCCCAGGGCTTGGTATGCCAAGATTGATAGATTCTTTCTATCACTGAATTTTGTTCGGTGCAAATCAGATCCAAATGTCTATTTGAAGTTAGTTAATGGTTCATTAATGATCATTGTGTTATATGTTGATGACCTCCTCATTCAAGGAAGCTCACAGGCTGAGATTGCTTCCTTAAAATGAGCTATGAACCAAGCCTTCTCCATGACAGATTTGGGGCTCTTAAGTCAATTTTTGGGGCTTGAGATATCTCAAACCAAAGCTGGAATCAAGGTGCACCAGTCCAAATATTCCTTGGACTTGCTGAACAAATTCAAAATGAAGGATTGCAAAGCAAGCAAAACTCCTTTCCTTTCAGGAGTGAAGCTGGAAGAAGCTGATTCTTCACCGATGGTAAACAATACACTGTATAGGCAATTGATTGGCTGTTTATTGTATCTGACACATACTAGACCTGGTATTTGTTATGCAGTAAGTGTGGCTTCTAGATTCATGGATCAGCCTCAAGAGATCCATTTGAAAGCAGCCAAAAGGAGCCTTAACTTTGTTCAGGGAACAAGGACACATGGGATCTTCTATAAAGCAAAATCTGATCTTGAGTTGATTGGATTTACTGACAGTGATTGGGCAGGTGATAGCAGAGACAAAAATTCCACATCAGGATATGTGTTCATGCTTGTAGAAGGGCCAATCAGCTGGTCAAGCAAGAAACAGAGTGCCATTGCACTCTCATCTATAGAAGCAGAGTACAGAGGAGTTGTTAATGCAACAACTCAATGTTTATGGTTGCAGGGTTTACTTGGAGAGTGTGGCTTCGAACCTGAGTACTCAACTACTATCTACTATGATAACCAGAGTACCATTCGAATCTACAAGGATCCATTTCAGAAGCAGAGAACCAGACACATTGAGATCCATATGTACTACATCAGAGAACTTGTGCATGATGGCACCATTCACCTACTCTTCTGTTCATCTTCAGAACAAGTAGCTGATATCTTCACCAAAGCATTTTGTGAGAAGAACTTCAGCAATCTCAAATCACTGCTAGGGATTGCTAATCATGCTATGCAAGCATGAGTGAAGACAAGATTCTACAATTTTGTTTTACAGTCCATGTTTAAGGGAGGATTTTCCTAAGTTGGTTTTGCCTCTTTCCTTGTTTAAATGGATCTGCAGTATGTAAAGGGTGACTAAGCCTTGTTGCTAGGCCCTATAATTTTCTGATATATTACTCATAAGTCAGAATTAAGGGGGGGTGTTAGAATAATCAACCCATAGTTTACCCACTTAGACATTAATTCCATTATTTTTTGTCTTATTTGCCTAGTTCATGTGTCCCACCTTGTGCAAGTTTCTATTTACCTATCCATAGAGGTCAAACTTGCCTTATTTGACTCATATAGCACATGGGAGAGCTAAAGGAATCAATTCTACTTTATTCCTGGCCTCCTAGGCACCCTTCTGCTTTTTCTGCTTTATTGCCTGCTTTTTCAGTGTTTTAAGGCAAAAGGAAAAGCTAGACTAGGTGAGGTTGACTTGTTTTTTGTCCTACACATCCTCCTCTCTTTTCTCCATGAAAAAGCATGTATGAGCTTCCATTCCACCACTCTTTAGCTTTCCTATGCCTTTTTTCCAATTCGTGAGCTCCATGACAGATTTGGGATCAGCTTTTTACACCTATGGGGGATTTGCTTATTTTTGGTAAGCCTGCTTTATGATAGTTTTGGATGCCTCCTCATGCATTCGATTTCTTGATGTATTCTATTTATTTAGCAAACTATGTTATTACAGGGTTGGCTATTGTACACTCAGTTAATACAATTTAGTGTTACAGCTCCATATTCAGTCTCTTTTGTGAGCAATTTTGCATGATCAATTGATAATTGTTGTGAGTAAAATTAATCTATTGCTGGCCTTAATTTCCACAAGGTGATCAGACTCTTAGCCTGGGCAGGGAAAACATATACTCAGACCACAAAATCGGTATGGAAACATACCCCCACAGCATAAATCGTGAATGGCTCCTTCACATGGACATCGTGGATGGCAGAAAATGGCTCCCCAGCTTGCTGCATGAGGAAAATAATGAAGAGTCCCAACCTGTGCGTGAGGAGAAAGGAGAGACCGTCCCTATATGTGGATGGACCAAAAAAAATGGAGGAATATAGGAGAATGGAGTTGTTTGCCTCCTTTCCCACATGAAGTGAGAGTCTGCTGGCGGAGTGTGCATGTGGCGAAGGGATGATAGTCCTGCCACACACCACTACCCAGCAATAACTACCCCACAACTAATAAACAGAAGTTTTAATGTGGTAGTTGACTGATGAGACAAGGAAAGGTGAATGAGTCAAAAGAGTGGGTGACAACTAAATAGGTTTAACAGGTGACACATGGCTTTTCCCCATTGGCCCAAGGTTTAATAATTCCCCCTCCTTATCCTTAGGAAACTCATGCCCTTTTCATCATGGTTGCATTGATGTAGCTAGTTGGGTTAATTTTAATTAAAGTGCATATTTACATGATGCCAAAACTATAAAGTGTTGGATAGCACTATATACCATCGGCAACTATCCCTATTGCCATAACATACACAACCAAATCGATGGTGGGGATTTTGCCTTTAGCTCCACACCACGATGAATTACAAAATATACATCATGTATATTTAAATGCAAACAGGGTCAAAACCGGGGTATTACAAAATTTCAGTGCATTAAGAAACAGTTTTAAAACTTTCAACGTTGGCCTCATTCAGTGGTTAATGTTTCCCAATATGTCTAATCAATGCAGAACTGTGTACTTTAAGGTGTTCAATCCTTTAAAATTACTTCCACGTGCACGTCAATGCATGTAGTGCAAGGGAGATAACATCAATAAACATGTACTTGATAAATTGCATAAGCTTCATTAGATGTTTCTTGTCTTTGTTTTTTTCTCTCAATCAAGTTTTTAGTGCTCCATTCACTAGCTCGAAATCATTAATGAAATGTTAGTTGGTGCCTTATTCATTTGACCAAACTCTACATGGGCCTAATTGGCATGCATGATGTTAATTTTGAACGACATATGCGATGAGTATAAAGATAAGCATTATCATGACATGGATGGGTATGTTGGTAATTCCAAGCATGTTAATGCAAGAAAGTTCAGATGAAATTAGTAGGACGAGATCGAATACGTCAAGTAACGGCCACTGTTCTGTAATATATTAGAGTATGGAAACCCTCCCATGTTGTGGAGGAATGCGAACCACCAATCCATGTCAAATTTTAGTATATTCACAAACCGTTTGAATAAAAATTCAATGTAGGCCCCATCCACCAGGTAATGTTTCCCAATATGTCTATTTGATGCAGAACTATGTACTTTAAGGTGTTCAATCTTTTGTTTGTAGGAATTCCAAATCTAATGCTTTATGTTATGAGTGTAATTGTCTTCTATTAATTGATTTATAGATAACCTTTTTATTTAAATCATTTTGATGCGAAATTATAGATGGATACATTTTTATCTCCTAGATTTACTAGTATAAGGTGTTGCACATTAATAAAATTGGCTGCAAGTCGAAGCCTTTTTCCAAATTCATTGTTAGGGTTATTGAAAGAAAGGTGTTTTAGAAGTTCCTTATAAGGATAACCAAGGGTTCCCATATGGTAACATTTCCTGGAAGGGTGTTCCCTTAGAAATTTTGTTGGTTACTCCTTTTATAGTCAAAACTTCATGGTGATTATGTGCTTTGTATGATCTAGAAGGCTTGGGAGGACGTTAAATTGTGATTAAACTTTTTCAACCTATAGGGATACTACCCTTTCATTCAATTCACATTATCCCTCTAACATATGATAAGGGTGAAGTGATCCCCTACACCATGATCTATTAATCTATTACACCATGGTTTACGTACAAGTTGTGGATAGGGAGAATGAGTGCTAAGCCATTACGAAATAGGTATATTTATATTATATCATCATTTTCACATAGAATATGGTAAACCAACCCTGTATCCCTTCCATTTTATAGTGAAAATTGTTTCCACCTATACTATAAGTAAAATAGATGCCACATTGTACCATTAATTAGTTCATATCATTTTGTATTTTATTCATACCCATATTGATATTTATTTTTCTATTAGTCTTGTTTCTTGGTATATACAAACACCACATGATAACCATTGGAAATCAACAAAAAATATACTTCAACGTATATAAGGTATAATTTAATTTGGGATACATGTTTAGGAGAGACTCCTTTATTAGTTGGTTTCATCGATTTTGATTTAGTTGGTTACCCCAATGATTGGAAGTCTATTGCAGGTTATGCTTTCAATTTTGGTTATATACCTCTAACTTGGGCTTGTAAGAAGAAACAATCCCTTGTTCTGTCTTCAATAGAAGAAGAGCATCAAGAAATAGTTATTGCAATTCAAGCAGCCTATTGGATTTGACATATCCTTTTAGAGTTTTGATTCCATTAGTAGTATCTAAACACACTTTAGTGTGGAAATTATAGTTCCATTAAGTTCACCAAAGATATAGTTCAACATCAATCAAACAAACACATTAATATACACATACACTTCATCATAAATATTCTTTAGGATCAGGTTTTTAAAGTGCTCTATTTCCCTACAGATAATGAAGTTGTATACATTTTCACAAAGTCTCCTACAAAAGATATTTTTTCCAAACTTCAATATATGTTAGGATTTAAAGAAATTGTTATTAAAGGGTGATAGGATATAATACTTTGGTGTACTAATCTTTCATGTTTTTGTGTGATTGGTTGCATTAATTGTTTTTACCTGTGTCGATATAACCTTTTATTGAAAAAAATAATAATTAGTATGACATTACAAATAAGAGAATGAGGATGATGTTCAAGATCACTCTTACAAACCTATCATATAACCTACCTAATCTAACTCAACATACCCAAATAATCTACTCCATTCTCTAGGTAACAACTTGAAGAGCATGCTTGAAAAAAGAAATGCCTGTGAATAAGAGCAACATAGGTACAACATGGAATCATTTTATCCAAACAATTTGACCCAAATACATTGCTTCATTACTAAAACTCAATCATCATGTTATACAAGTATAGGACTAAGTCATGACACATCCTTTATCGTTAAACCCATCTCAATCGATGATAAAAAAAATAACTAGTTTAAATTTTGAAGATTATAAGAATATGATGCTTGAGTTCGAATATGAAGAATATAAACCATCTTAATGAAGTTTCACAAAAGTTGATTGTATATGTTTCAATGATGATGTTTAGGAATAAAATAAAATTTGCAATTTTTATAAATATGCATTGATTTTGAGTAGACATTTACCATACTTGTAGGAGTGTTAGAGAAATCCTTTATAAATTTATTTTATTTGTTGTTAGATGCACTTGTATGCATGCAATAAATTATGACCAATAAACATTATGATTGGGTGTACTTGTTATATCAAAATGTATAAATTTATTTTTCATGATATGTATTGGTGTTTTATATAAAATGAAGTTAGCTCTTAGGACATGTTACTATGAGTGACATGTCCTAAGATCTAACTTCATTTTAATAACCAACTTTAAATTTGATTCATCATATGTAGTATGAATAATATGATCAATGTAATATACATGGATACAAATTTTCACATGGCCATCATCAACATATTTTTTATCTAAATATACACATAAATATAATAGATGGAACCCCAAGATATAAATACAATATTAAAAACAAATTCAAGAAGTGCACATAGATAATATAAAAAATGTAGGGTGGGGAAACCCACACACAAATTGGTGGATTGCACTTACAATTCTCATTTCCAAACGAAACATTGATATTCCAAAGGGAAACGATGAAGTAAATTCCATTGGATTGTTTCTCTATTTTGTCAAGAGCAAATTCCATCTCCACATCTAATTCAAACCTGCAGTTTTGTTTGTAATGAGGTGTCATTATTGTTGTGTGACGAGAAATGTGGCGATGAAGTGTTATTCCAACACTGAACTATAGGGTTTTTTTCCATTTTGTGGAGAGAAAATTTCACCTCCTCTGCATCTGATTTAGACCTGTAGTCTAGTTTGTAATGTGGTGTCATTGTTGTCATTTGAAATTCAATGCACTGATGAATTGATTTTCCAACACTAATCGATAGGCCTTTTTCCATTTTGTGGAGGGATTTGCGGTCTGGTTTGTAATGTGGCACCATTGTTGGTGGGAATGTAGACTTCGATTTGGACTTAACCAGTGTTAAACGATGCCACGGGGTTCAATTTCATAAGCACAAGTAAGAACAATATCAGGGGGGTTTTATTAGACACTTAGGAGCAGTATAAGGATTAGGAGCAGTAATGTCTTTGTTATGTGGTCGTCCTTCCTTTCAATTCTTCCTACAAATACCTATTTTCACTCAATCAGACACCAAATCAGTCCTAGGTATTTAATGCTTAGGGTATAAGGGTATTAGGGGTATTTAATGCTAGGGTTAATAAGGTATTATGGTTTCTATGTTGGGCATTTACTAATCACATTTGCATAAATCACGGTGACAACAAGATCTTTCCCCTCTCCAAAACTGTCTTTGATCTGGGTAAATAGTTGTTCATTAGAATGGAGCCTAAGATCATCCTTTTTGTTTCCATTATCATCTAGCAGAATCACAAATCCATCCCCATATATGTCAATCAACTAAAAATTAGTGCTATTAACATGAGGGACATCACAGTTATGAGAAGACGAGACAATATCTTTAAGCTTTTTCCCAATAAAAATATCACTTGCAACAAAATGGCACTTTGCATGACCATGTTTTCTAGTATTTGAAGTGGATACTTCAACCACCTTGTAGGGCCTTCCCTTTATAATGATGTATCCATTTTTACAAATGGTACCCTCTTGTTGGGGATGGGTTTTGGAAGCTCCTAACAAAATGAGTGTCCTTTTACTCTACTATCTATATTCTATCTATAATCAATGGTAGATCATGATACATCCGCTCAAGAGTCAAAGACTCAAAATTTAAAAATGACATATTATTAAAAATCTAATCTCGATGGTGATTCTATATAGCCAATCTATCACACCCTTGTCCAAATCTTATTCCACCTTCTCATAATCAGTCACCCTCTATTATATCCAAATTTTGCACCACCATGTAGCCTACATTCTCAAATGGCATTCATTATTTCTTATCTTAATTTAAATTAAGCACACACATAAACTGTCTTTGATCTGGGTAAATAGTTGTTCATCAAAATGGAGCCTGAGATCATCCTTTGTGTTTCCATTATCAACCAACAGACTCACAAATCCATCCCTATATATTTCAATCAACTTAAAATTAGTGTGATTAACATGAGGGGCATCATTGTTATGAGAAGATGGGATTATATGATAGCATTGTAACATTCTTATTTATATCCCTTCCATTAATAAATTCCATGTGGACCTTAATTGCATTGTGGATTACTCTTTTTGATGAACTACACATAACTATAGCAGATATAGTGGAGCCTTCCAATGTGGATCAAGACCTGCAACTCTAATAAATGTGATATATAGGCTTCCACCCTTGTGACATATAGTGATGACAATGCTCAATGAGGATTGTGTTAAGTGCATCTACATCAAACATGTGTGTATTACATTGTTTTGGTCACCTAATAACTCTCTTACTTCTGTTATCTTATGAGGTTATCCCAAAAGTGTTTTCACATAGCTAGGATAATACTAGGCCTCCTAGTCCCTTGCTAATGCTTGATGGATGCATGGATGACTTGATTTGACTAGATGCTTGACAATTGATAGAGAACTAGCATAATGAAGCTATCTAGGGAGTTGTTATTAGATATGGTGACTAACATGTTGGGAACACATAATGGTGGAGTCGATTGTTTGATTAGGAGATGCACCTACCAAGGATATGAAGTGTGCTTTGTTGTCCAAACTTTGTATACTTAAATATTTTTGTTTTAGAGTATGTTGTGATGATGATTGAAAATTTTCTTGATTTAACATAAGAATGAACATATTTTATTGAGAGGTTTGATCACTAAATATAATCTAGAAATAAATATTTGTGATTGTAACAAATATGTAGCTTATAATTTGTTTTCGGATATGAGATATGTTGGGAATCATGTCCTTAATACTAGAAACATAATTTCCTCCAAATACATTTATTATTTGTTTAATTTATTGGATGTCCTATGTATTTGGTTGGACATAACTGGAATATATAATGATGTAATTTATATTTTGTGAAAAGGAAATTATATAGTCAAATTAGGAAAGGTTTTGTCCAAGACATTAATATTTGGAAGTGTCTCAATCCCAAATTTGCAATCCCATTTGCATACAAGAAAAGAGAGAACAAAAAAAAGGTGTATATTGGAGTCAATTTACAAGGAGAGAGGTCATACAATAGTTTGGGAAACATTGGAAAAGATTTTAATAAAGAAGCTAGGGGTATAAATATCTAATACATGCATCAACAAAGTCACCAAACAAGAATATTTTCCTAGCATTAGCTCTTAGGAAAAAGGAACAGATGTCAACACAAGTTGTTTAAATTCAATTTGAAGAATCTCATCTGATGTTGTTTATCAGTTCACTCATGTTGAGTCAATTCTTGGATCAACACACACTACTCATCACTAATGGGAAATATTGGGTTCAATGCCTATCCTACACTATTTCTTGGGATGGAAAATATAGATATTGGGTCCCTTACACTATTTCAACAAAAGGTTAAGGGATATAATAATAAGTATATGTAACATACCTTTAGATAATCACATTGGTTTAGGACTATCCGTATGTCTAATACTTAGACTATATAATTTTAAGCATGGTATTATCATGGCTATGTAGGTAGGAGGGATGAAGGAAACTATGGATTGAGGTCAACCTTATGACATGTATAAAATCATATCACTTAAACATCACAAAGTGGGATAGTTTTGAGCAAATTCCCACTCTAGGGTTGGTTATGGAAATATCCTTCACATGGAATTATAGAACTATTTGCAATTTAAGATTTCTTACCCTTGTTTGGCCAAATTACATTGAAGATGATGCACAAACCTCTAAAGATGATGCATCATATTCAGAGGTTATTTAGAGGTGAAATAACCTCTAAAGATGATCATTTATTTCTTCATTTATGTTCATGTGGTTTCCTAAAGATGTTTTGTCACAACCAGTGTTATGACACTCTCTAAATGATTCTCTCACTCGATAGGAAGTACAACCAAATAGGTACTTGTCAAATTTATCATTGTCAAGTGAGGGAAGTTCAAGTATAATAGAGGAAAGTGGTACATCTAGTACGTATAACGAGTGGAGATCTACTAGAGCTGAAAATATCAGAAGAAAATTCAATAGATGATTCAAATATTTTCTTGCTAAAAGGGCATCATGTTCTTATGGTGATGAGAGCGAATGAGACATCGAGGTTCCCTTGAGGTACAAACATATAGTGAAACGATGGGTACCCAAGGATCTTCCTCAAATCAACATTGATTTTTGTGTCAATGGAAGGATATACCACATTGCTCCATCATCATTGCATGGTTTGGGGATATTTTCAATGGTTGGAATAAAGGTTCAAGATGGAGGATTAATTGAATTGATGGAGTATGTAGGACCCTATTACAACTACATAGATTGGATATTCCTAGTCCAATATACAAAAATTATGCAAATCTATGGCGTAGCTGCAAATTATATACAACTAACAGAAAATGATCAAAACAAAGGTGTATCAATGTATATTGATGGAAGTCCAAAAGCAGTGGGGAATATTGCAAGGTTTATAAATAGTACATGACCCAAGACAACAAATAAGCAACCTAATTTCATATCTGAGGGGCGTGAAGGAAACAGGTATTCATATGTGCAATGAAATCAATAGTTGCAGGGAAATAGTTGTTGATTGGCTACAATTTGAATCGAATATATATGGTGGTGTGTTACTATTTTATCCAACCTATAAGCAATGACTCTTATATATTATATTTAATGTTACTGTAAAATGTTTCCATGTGTTATGTCAGTGAACTCAACATTAGAATAATTCATGGTTCTTGAAAAACTCTAGTTTTTTTATAGTTGAGACATAACTTATTTAACTTTTATTCATTATAGATCCAAAGTTATTTGTATTTCAACTTAATATGAATATTTTGTTTTTGTTTGATTTTTTATACAAATATAAGGATAACAAGTAATAATAGACAAAATGCATAGATTCTTGATCATTTCAAATTGTCATAACCAATTTGTGGTTGTGCTCATAACCAATGTGTGTGGAATGGTGGATGCAATATGTGCATTATTATGTATTCTTCCATGTTGATCAACAAGGTGACAGAGGGAAGTCACTAGCATTAGAGAAGTCCACATATGCAACTAAGGAAGTGCTAAGTGAAGATTAATTTTTTTGTCTGCAAACCCTATGCACAGAGTAAAGAAGCCTTTAATTAAAAAAAACACAGAATTCACTTTTTTATTATTGACTCAGAAAAACACACAAGATATACGAGATATAATGGATACCCTAAAGCATGAGATTCATGATATTGGGGTAAGAAACATATTAATTCATCCCATTTATTTTTTTAATTATTCATGATTATAATTATATTATTGCTTCACAACAAAATGCTATGTTATAGGTGTTTTGGGATATGTAGGGTGATTCTTACAGTGCAAGGGCTAGTGGGGTCAGTATTAATCTGTCACGATAATCTAGGGACTAAAACACAATATCATAAGAGATTTCAGACAATCAAGCATGAAAATGGCATAATGGTGCTGCAATAGGAGTAGCAACTCTGTATAATCAATAAGGAATGAGTAATACAATACAATGATCATACAAGGTGCATGAATGCAAAGAAAATTTGAATTCCCAAGGAGTTCATTCGAATTGAATTAATGGGTGTAGCTTAACTGAATGTCAGCCACAAACGACACACATAGTTAACCGCTGAGCTAATCGATAACTGACTCTCACACTAAGTCCTAACTTAATCAGAGTGCAATGGATGACTGATTCTAACTAAAAGTAGCTCAGACACATGTCACTGCATGCCAATCAACAAGTGGTAACGCATCATTAACTCCAATGAACCTCGATGAGGTTAACTGAAGTCAAACTGGTCATCAGAAGTGGTTGGAGGTGCCCCAGTTGTCTCCAGTTCATAAATAATAATAAAAATAATCAAATAAATGAATGGAGGCACCTTCATCACTTGGATTAACTGATTGTAACAATTAGTTAGCAAATTAGTTGCATTTATGACACTCATATCACCATAGAATGGCTCCTCGATTGAAGGGGGAAGCCTAGTTAACATCCCCAAATGAAGGAGAAGGCTTAGTTGGTCTCCTTGACTGAAGGAGGGTGTGGGTGTGCTCATGCTGATGTCATAGTGTGCTCATATGATGTTGATTAATTCAATTAAACTTAGGATAGTGGTTTAACAAGGACAAATTGACCAAATTAAGTGTGCATGTTGGGTAAATGTCTCCAACACCCCCCCTTAAGCTATACTCAGGAGAAGTAA
>LPNX010441958.1:83699-151638 GCA_001517045.1 Pseudotsuga menziesii
CTTGGTGAAGATGTCTACAATCTGCTCATCCGTAGGGCAGTATTGCAGAATGATGGTCATGTCATGCACTAATTCCCTGATATAATGCATGTGTATATCTACGTGCTTGGTCCTCTACCTGGTAACTAGATCTATGGATATCTTAATAGAAATTTGATTGTCACAAAAGAGGAAAATGGACAAAGTACTACCAAGATCAAACTATGAAAGAATTCCTTGCAACCAAACATCTTGGATGCAAGCATTCACCCCTTGTCGGTACTCAGCCTCTACTGAAGACAATGCTATGGTGGCCTGCTTTTTGCTAGAACAGAAAATGGGGCCACCACCAAACATGAAGACATATCCATAAGTATACTTCCAATCAATAGAATCACCCACCCAATTGGAATCTGTGTAACCAACTAGCTCTAGCTCGGAGTCTGCAGCATAGTGAATGTCATAGGTCCTGGTTCCCTAAATATACTAGAGGATCCTCTTGGATGCCTTATAATTAAGATCATGAGGTTTTTGCATGTATATTTACACCGCATTCATGGGATAACATATATCAAGCTGAGAATGAGTCAAGTAAAGCAAGATACCAATCAATTGTCGATAAATAGTGTAGTCCATGGGAGGTGTGCTTTTTCCTTCTTCAAGGCTGATCCCTGAAAGGAAAGGGAATGGAGAAGCCCTACATTAAGCCATTTTAAAATTAACTAACAGGTCTGATATGTATTTATACTGAGTGACCATTATCCCATCAATATTTTTCTCAATTTCGAGCCTCAGAAATTGCTTCAAGAGCCCCAAATCGCCCATTTCAAATGCATTGTGGAGAGCAGTTTTTATGACTGAAATAGAAGCAACTGTGCTACCTGTAATCAGTAATTCATCAACATATAAAAAAATAATAATAAAATTACCATCATACTTCTGTATATACACATTTATATCTGATTTACACCTTTGTAATTTTTGCCAAAAAAAAAAGGAATCCATCATGGAATATCACTTTCTTGGGGCCTGTTTTAACCCGTATGATGACTTCTTTAGTTTGCAAACCAAATATGAATCAGAAATATATCCCTCAGGATGATTCATTTATATCTCCTCATGAATATTTCCATGTATAAAGGCATACTTAACATCCATATGATGCACTTCCCAGTTCTTAGATGCAGAAATTGCCAAAACTAGGCGGATGGAGTCCATTTTTTCAATAGGTGCAAAAGTCTCATGGTAGTCCACACCTTGGACCTGGGAGAAACATTTTTATACCAGAATTGACTTATATTTGTAGTTTTTTCCATCAGCATCAACCTTAGTCCGAAACACCCACTTGCATTGAACCAATTTCCTCCCTGGAGGAAGAGAAACTAGCTCCCAAGTAGTGTTTTTCTGAAGAGAATTCATCTCTTCGTCCATGGCAGCTTTCCATCTCGAATCCTTCTGAGCATGGTATTAAGACTTAGGATATGAAATTATCATTAAATAACAATATTTGGACATCAAATAATCATGACAAGAGAGCACAATACCTACTCTTTGGAAATCAGACCGGGTTCTTCTTGGATCATCTGGATTTCCAATGTTTTCACTTGCGGAGGAGAGTGTCTGTCTGGACCAATTTGGGAGATGATTTTGTACTTCAGGTTCTGATTCAAAATATAATTTTTTCTGTTAACTAATATCAGAAATCATATGATCTAAATCAGGGTCATCACCCCCAATTCCATCATCCAAATATTCAGTAGAATAGGAAGGAAATTCGGCAATTTTCTCCTTCACTAGTTCTACCTCCTGAAGAGGCTCATTAAACAAGACACTCCTTTAAATGATGACTTGTTTTGTTTTTATATCCAATAGATTGAAACCTTTATATTCATCAGGATACCCAATAAACAAGCATTTGATGCTTTGCGGTTGCAAAGCCCTCCTTTTATCATGCGGAATTCGGGCCCATGCAGTGGACCCAAATACACTGAGATTCGACACATCCAACTTGTGTTTGAAGTAGGCTTCGAAAGGGGTATTCCATTTCATGGATGAGTGTGGAACTCTTTTCTGAATATATTATACAGAATTCATGGCTTCAGCCCACAAATTTGCATCCAACTTCTTTGATTCCAGCATGCAAGTGGTCATCTCCTTGAGAGACCGATTCTTTCTCTCCACTACACCATTCTACTAGGGAGTGTAGGGGACTAAATGTTGGATATAAATACCAATTTGGGAACATATATGAAGCAAATAATTAATTATAAATTCCCCACCATTATCATATCTCAAAATCTTGATATTTTTTCCAGATGCATTCTCAATTAGTGCCTTCAAATCAATGAATTTTTCCAAGACTTCCGACTTCTTTTTGATAAAAAAGACCCATGTGTATTTGGAAAAGTCATCAATGAAAGTGAGAACGTACCTTGATCCATTCATGGATGTGGTATGCATGGGTCTACTGATATCAGAGTGTATCATCCCCAAGATGCATGATTCTTGGCTTTCCTTCCCTCGATCAAACTTATGCTCAGGGTGCTTTCCAACAACACAACCCTTGCAAATTCTGGTGGTAGCTTTGATGACCGGGAGGCCTTCACACATGGAATTATTCTATAATTTCTAAAAGTACTTAAAGTTTAGGTGTCCTAACCTCTCCTACCACATTCTACTAACCTCATTTCCATGAGTCAACAATGCGGTGGGCTTTGCATCCACCACAAAATGGGAGAACTCATAGGCTTTTGCATGATAGTTTGCAAGGCCTTTTGCTACAAGTTTTCTGGATGCAAGTTCTGTGATCTCTACATCATCTGGGCTAAAGGATACTCTCTTGAGCACTCCCATATGTTTCATTTGATAAACACTTAGGAGGTTTGATGCAAGAGATGGTACATACAAAACATTGGAAAAATAACCATGCTCAAGATTTACAGAACCTTGTCCTTCGGATATGATTGTGGAGTCATCTCCCATGTGGATGGGAATGGATTTGACAGTCTCCAAGGATGAGAAAGAGTCTCTTTCAGCCATCATGTGATTCGAAGCTCTAGAATCTATCAAAAGATATTTGAACTTCGAAGTGCTTTCCATGAGAGCATGACCTCTTTCATGCTGTGGTTCCCGATCTTACTGATCTCTCTTCCGAAATATTTTTGAAAGATTGATGTGATTTTTATCAAGAAGAGAAGTAGCTTAATCAAGTTTCTTTTTCATGTAGGCATGTTTAGGGTGGAATCCCTTCCCGCAGTATGAACATTGGACTTTTTTCTTTTCATGATGCCCTTTTTTTTGTTCTTCTTCGAGCCAGAAGGCTCTTCATGCTGCTGGTTTTCAACTTTAGGCTTAGGAGCTTCAAATTTGGTTTTTGGGATATTCTGTTGCTTTCCTTTTCCCTTCAAATATTTGGGCCCCGAAGCATAGAGAACTTGATCATGGGAGGATCTGATGATCCCCATCTGGACAAGCTTATCATGTTCACTTGTTAGAGACTCAATGAAGGCATTGAGTGAAGGCATATTCCATCCAGGGGTTTTGAGCTTCCCCGCACGGAATGCAGAGACAAACACCAAATAATTAGCTCCAATTTTGGAGAGAATGGTGAGGATGAGCTGATCATATTCCTTCTCCACCTTACATTGCTTCAACAGTAAGATAATGTGCTTGAACTTTGTGAAAAAATCATTTAAGGTCTCGAAATTGGAAGGTTGGAGAGACATCAACTTGTTTTCAAGCTGATAAACTCTCAAATCATCTTGTTTTCCATACATGGTGTCCAATTTGTCCCAAATTTCCTTTGGATTATTCAATCCTGAGAGGTGGAAAATAAGACCCCTAGAAATAGAGAGGCACAAGAAACCGAATGCTTCATCTTTCTTGTTCAAGAATCTAGCTTGGTCTATCACATGAGTAGGATCTTCTTCAGTGTCCATAGTGACCTAGTAGAGTCCTCTGCCATGTAGCTGGATCTCCATATCTCCTTTCCATGAATGGAAATTGAATGGAGTCAAGAGTTCGACGGAAGAAGCCATCTCAAACTACTGTAGCGAATGCTTTTCACCTGTTAAAACCTGCAAATCACAACAAAAGGGGCACAGTAAGGTCAGAAAGCCTACACATTTTAGGCTTTCATCACTCCCAGCATAATTGATCAAGCAAGCTTGATCAACAATTCCTTTACTTGGGGTATTAAGTGGTAAGCCTTGGCTTCGGGTGCAATGCTAGAATTTTGAGCTTTTGCTCAATTTTTCATGCAAGATCTGTCAAAAACCATTTTTTTTTAGAGATCTTGGCCTCGTCCCACCGTGATCTCTAATACTATATTAATCTGTCATGGTAATCTAGGGACTAAAACACAGTCTCATAAGAGATTTCAGACAATTAAGCATGAAAATGGCATAATGGTGTTGCAATAGGAGTAGCAGCTCTGTATAATCAATAAGGAATGAGTAATACAATACAATGATCATGCAAGGTGTGTGAATTCCAAGACAATTCGAATTCCCAAGGAGGTCATTTGAATTGAATGAATGGGTGTAGCTAAATTAAATGTTAGCCATAATCGGCACACATAGTTAACCACTGAGCTAATCAATAACTGACTCTCACACTAAGTCATAACTGAATCGGAGTGCAATGGATGACTGAGTCTAACTGAAAGTAGCTCAGACACATGTCACTACATGCCAATAAACAAGTGGTAGCGCATCATTAACTCCAATGAACCCCGATGAGGTTAACTGAAGTCAAACTGGTCATCAAAAGTGGTTGGATGCGCCCTAGTTGTCTCTAGTTCATAAATAATAATAAAAATAATCAAATAAATTAATGGAGATGTCTTCACCACTTGTATTAACTAATTGTAACAATCAGTTAGCAATTAGGTGCATTTATGACACTCATATCACCCTATAATGGCTCCCCAATTGAAGGAGGAAGCCCAGTTAGCCTCCCCGAATGAAGGAGAAGGCTTACTTGGCCTCCTTAACTGAAGGAGGGCATGGGTGTGCTCATGTTGATTTCATAGTGTGCTCATCTGATGCCAATTAATCCAATTAAACTTAGGATAGTGGTTTAACAAGGCCAAATTGACCAATTAAGTGTGCATGTTGGGTAAATGTCTCCAATAGTCAATGCAAGTAGCACCTCCATTGCTTCTCCTGCAAATGGAATGCATTGAATGCCAGTCACTCCCATCACTACAGTCCCTATCCCTGATGCCACTAGTATTACACCTCGTCATGCATAGCACACGTCAGGATTTGCACACGATGCAGTGAATGCAAAGCCTGATGCCATGCTAGATTGTGAAGGAATATTTACTGGAGCTACCTATGTTACTAGAACAGGAAAATTAAAGGTTTCATTTTTGGTAGATGATATCCAAACCCCCATGAAAACCAGTAAGCTTACAAGTATTTAAGATGTATTTTCAATATTATGTATAATCCAATTGAAATTTACATATAATTATCAATTATTTCAAACTAATGATAATATTGTTTTCCAAGAAACGATGTATTTTATGGACCCGTGAATGATCTCTCCTTGGATATCTTTGGGCTCACCATACGGACAAGGTGGAATTCCCAAAGTTCTAATTAAAGGGTGAATTTATGAACAAGTTGGTTGGCTTGTTCGGTGATGGTAGGCTTCAACAAAGTTGGAGTTGCCACAAAGGTAGGGTTATATTTAATATATCACCGTGACCAATATAGGGTACATATAAAAGATGACCCTAACTATGAGCACCCTCCATCGATACTAGAGATGGAGTGGAAGGACCTTGTGTATAATGCACAAGAAAAGGTGATATGAAAAGAAGGCAAGACACTACTCGGACTAGGAAGGTGTGAGGCTCTTTTAATAATGTATTTATTATTTTTTATCATCATTGTGAGAACTAACTAAGTATTTGAATCTTTTGAATAGAGTATCCTAGATACATCCAAAGCCACCAGGGCTAGGATAGATAAACATGGGTAGTATAAACTTGGACCTAATGGTTTCTTGAAAGTGGATGCACGATTTGTAAGTATAGAATAAAATAATTTGCATCCAAATTATAAATTATTAGCAATTTTAATTTAATATCGCAAATGAAGCCAAATTCATGCCCTTATGCATAATTGCAAGGTGCAGAATTCCTAGAGGCTCCTATAGAGGAAGAAATTAGGCATTCCTACTACCACAACTATAAAGCCTTGGTTGAACATAGGAGAAGCTTGCGGAAAACACATCCTTCCAACACCCAACTTGACACTTGTGTAAATAAAAGAAACGAACGAGATTTATAATTTATTATATGAACAATCTAATATTGGTTAAAAAAAATCCATAAATTAATGTGTTTGTTTCATTTAACCAAGAAAGCAATCTAAATATAAATGACCCAAGTATTGGATCAACAAATGAGCCCAATGATGGTGGAGTGCCACTTGAAATCAATGCTCAGCTTGGTAGTATAGGTATATCATGTGTCAAAAAAAATTGTTGTATGTATTACAATTAAAAATATTTAATTGTGAATGGTGTATGAATTATATCCTTTCTTCTTTCAACTGTAGAGAATATAGTGAATGAGCATAGAGAAGATGAGGAACACATTGCCACATTCTAAACTACCCAACTTACCTCCACTACTGAAGCAGGTAAAGAACACTCTACTGCACTTATTATTTATATAGAACACTAGAACATTTCTTTCTTATTACAGTTGTTGTCCCTCCCCCTTGCAACAACCTCAACATAGCGTTAGGTCATTAACGAGACATACAGAGACCACAACAGTTGAAGGGGAATAAGGCACAATTGACATCCTTGTGAATTACATACTGCAAAAGAAAAAGAAATCAAGAAAATAAATGATTATACTTTGGCTTATGGAACATTTCGGCCCTTTTTCTTGTCAATGTCATACACATTTTTCTTATTTAAATGTATATACCTCATGATATATTTGTAGTGATATCGAACATTGCATTAAGAAAATGGTTGGTTTTTTGTTTGAATTACCATTGTTTGAGTTACTGGGTATGTTTTCTAGCATTTCAATTCTACAATATAGGTTTATTCCCTTAAGTCAGATTCTGACAGAACCTAAATGAGGATGAGAGGATCACATATTCTAGGTTGAACCCTTCCTATATAGTGATGATACACTTTTAGTTGTTGCATGGAACATATGTGGACCACATATCTTTGAGACGGAATCTTGTTATGTTATGTTGACTTTTATATTGATGACTTTGTGTTTAGCCCACTTGTTATGTTATGTTTGTGGATATCCCACTTGTTAAGTTATGTTGACTTTGTGTTTATCCCACTTGTTCTATTATGTTTGTGTGTTGACTTACGGTTATCCCTCTTGTGGTTAGCTTTTTCTTTGACCCTTATTTTAGATATGTGCCCTATTTAAGTTGCTTCCTTGCCACTTTGACTTCATTTATAAAGTGATCGTATCATATTTGGCATAATTTTAATGGAATCCCTAACGTCACTTAGAAGGACCTTATAGGAGGTCTTTGAGAGGCTATAAAAACTAGTATGGTTTTTTTATAGAGCGATGTATTTATGGCAATTTGAGCTCTATTTTGGAAAGGTTGATCTAGTGTTTTCGGGAACACATGTTTATGACGTCAAGGGTTTGAAGGTTGTCTTTGCTTGAGTGTTATTTGGTTTTTGGGTCTATTTGCAACACACAACCTATACTTACTTAACATTGTCCTTTATGAGGGTTTCTATAGCAATTTTGGTTCTCCCTTCTTCACATGTGCAAGTCCATATTGTTGCTTGTTGTGGTTGCGTTTTTGTTGTGTTAACTATCTTTGACATTTTTTATGGATACTTGGCTTGCTGGTTTATTTTTTGGGATTGATCTTGACTGTGTCATACCTCGTTGAGTGTTTGGTTCTTTTGATGCACATGTATGTCCTTTTTATCAACATTTATGGTCTCTCTCTCTCTCTCTCATGTATGTTTAAGCACTTGACTAAGGGCCAGTTTGTTCCAGTTATTGACTTTCCTCTTGGAGGAAAGATTTGATATGAAAGTTCAAATATGAGAATAAGGAAGGTTCTTCACATCAGGTAAGTTATCAAATATGATTTTGACATGTTTGTTCTATGTTTTTGCTACGTTGTTTGTTGTTTAATTGCACATAAAATATTTAATGGTATGTCTTGGACCTTGGTAGGTGGTAGTGTGATTTCTTGTTATTTGTTTTTAATTTTTAGGTGCTACATAATTTGTATATATAAACACTAAGGTTCCCACGCTCTTCATCAATGTTCAATACTTCATTCATGGGCTCTCCATTTAAAAACATAATTCTCATCTCTTTCAACTTTAACGTGGGGAGTTAGATTTATTAATGTTGTTATAATTTTGTCTAAATAGCCATACTAATGTTGTTGTCATTTACATGTTATTGTTACTGTATGTTTCAACTTTAACTGAGGGACATCTTGGGAGCGTTAAAGTTGAAAGAGATGAAAATTATGTTTTAATGTTACAGTTGTGATATCTTGGTTCACTAAGTTTGTTGGTGCAAGTGTATTCGGAATTTTTTGTTCTTGATAAGGCCGCCTAGGCTTCCATGTTTGTTTTCTCCTTGGTTGGGTGTTTTACTGAAATATAGGAGTAAGGTTCGTTTGTTGTTATTTCTCCTTTTCTAGATTTGTTATCTTGTTATTTGATTTGTTAAGTAATAAGACTTGTTATTTTTTATTGTCACTTAGATCTATTCCTGTTGTTATAATTTTTTCTGAATAGCCATACTACTGTTGTTGTCATTTACATGTTATTGTTATTGTATCTTTTAACTTTAACACAAGGGCCTCTTGGGAGTGTGAAAGTTGAAAGAGATGAAAATTATGTTTTAATGTAGTAATTGAAAGAGATGAAAATTATGTTTTAATGTTACAGTTGTGATATATTGATTCACTAAGTTTGTTAGTGCAAGTGTATTGGGAATTTTTTGTTCTTGATTAGGCATATGCTTCCATGTTTGGTTTCCCCTTGGTTGGGTATTTTGAAAGTCATATTCTAGAAGAACCTAAATGAGGATGAGAGGATCACATGTTCCAGGTTGAACCCTTCCTATACAGTGATGATAAACTTTTAGTTGTTGCATGCCACATATGTGGACCACATATATTTGAGAGAGAGTCTTGTTATGCAATGTTGAATTTGTGGTTGGCCCAATTGTTATATTATGTTGGCTTTTGTTAGCTTGATTTTGTGGTTATCCCACTTGTCATGTTGTGTTTATGGTTACCCCACTTATTATGTTATGTTGATTTGTGGTTAGCCCTCTTTCAATTAGCCTTTTTTTCGACCCTTCTTTTAGTTATGCGCCATCCTTAAGTCAGTTACTTACCAATTTGATTTCATTTATAAAGTGATGACATCATGCTTGGCCTAATTTTAATGGAACCCCTAATGTCACATAGAAGGACCTTCTATGAGGTCTTTAAGAGGCTATAAAACTAGTATAGACTTTTTTTAGAGCGATTTCCTTATGGAAATTTGAGCTATGTTTTGGCAAGATTGACCTAAGTTTTTTAGGCACACTTATTTTTGACATCAAGGGTTTGAAGGTTGTCTTTGCTTGATCTTGGGTCTATTTCCAACACTGAACTTGTCCTTAGTTAGCACTATCCTTTATGAGGGTTTCTGCAACAATTTTGGTTCTCCCTCATTCATGTGTGCGAGTCCATATTGTTGCTTGTGCTATGTTTTTTGTTGTGTTGACGGTCTTTGACCGTTTTGAGGGATACTTGGTGTGATGGTAGATTTTTTGGGGATGATATTGCCTATGTCATACCTCTTTGAGTGGTTGGTTCTTCTGATGTACTTGTATGTCCTTCTTATTACCATTTATGGTCTCTCTCTCTCTCTCTCTCTCTCTCTCAGATATGTTCATTCCCTTGACTACGGGTCAGTTTGTTCCAGTTATTGACTTTCCTCTGAGAGGAAATATTTGATCTAAAAGTTATAATTTGAATACAAGGAAGGTTTTTCCCATCAAGTAAGTCATCATATATGATTTTGACATACAATATTTAATGGTAGTCTTGCAACATGGTATGTCTTAGTAGGTGGTAGTATGATTCCTTATTATTGGTTCTAATTTTTCAGGTGCTAAGGATTTTTTGTATATAAACACTAAGGTTCCCACACTCTTCATCAGTGTACAACACTTCATTCATGGGTTCTCCATTTCAAAACATAATTTTCATCTCTTTCAACTTTAACGCAAGGGTCTCTTTTCCCTTGGGAGTATTAAGATTGAAAGAGATGAGCATTATGTTTTAATGGAGTAGTTGAAAGAGATGAAAAATATGCTTTAATGTTACAGTTGATCTATCTTGGTTCACTAAGTTTGTTGGTGCAAGTGTATTGGGAATTTTTTGTTCTTGATTAGGCCTAGACTTCCATGTTTGGTTTCCCCTTGGTTGGTTGTTTTTATGATATATAGGAGTAAGGTTCGTTTGTTGTTCTTTGTCCTTTTCTATATTTTTTATTTTTTATTTGATCTATTAAGTAATAAGACTTGTTATTTTGAGTTGCGAGTTAGATCTATTACTGTTGTTATAATTTTATCTAAACAGACATACTACTATTGTTATCACTTACATGTTATTTTTACTTTATGTTTCAACTTTAACGCAAGGACCTCTTGGGAGTGTTAATGTTGAAAGATATGAACATTATGTTTTAATGTAGTTGAAAGAGATGGAAATTATGTTTTAATGTTACAGTTGTGTTATCTTGGTTCACTAAGTCTGTTGGTGTAAGTGTGCTTCCATGTTTGGTTTCCCCTTGGTTGGGAAGTTTGAAAGTTATATTCTGACATAACCATAATGAGGATGAGAGGATCACATCTTTCATGTTCAACCCTTCCTATACAATGATGATAACTTTCAATTCTTGCATGGCTCATATGTGGACCACATATCTTTGAGAGAGGGTATTGTTATGCTATTTTGAATTTCTGGTTATCCAACTTGTTATGTTAGGTTGACTTTGTAGTTAGCCCACTTGTTATGCTATGTTTATGCTTACCCCACTTGTTATGTTATGTTGAATTTTGTTATGTTGACTTTGTAGTTATCCCACTTGTTATGTTATGTTTGTGTCTAGCCATGTTTGAGTTTTGACTTGTGGCTATCCCTCTTGTGGTTATCTTTTTCATTGACCCTTCATTTAGCTATGTGGCCTCCTTAATTTGGTTACTTGCCACTTTGATATGACTTATAAATTGATGACGGCATGCCTCGCCTAATCATAAGAGAATTCCTAAGGTCTCTTAGAAGGACCTTCTAGGAGGTATTTGAGAGGCTATAAGAACTAGTATTTCCTTTGTTGAGAGTGATGTATTTATGGCACTTTGAGCTCTGTTTTGGCAAAGTTGATTTAGGTTTTTTAGGCACACTTGTTTATGACATCAAGGGTTTTGAAGGTTGTCTTTGCTTAAGCTTTATTTAGTTTTTGGTCTACAAGTGACACCCAACCTATCCTTACTTAGAATTGTCCTTTATGAGGGTTTCTATAGAAATTTTGGTTCTCACGCCTTCACATGTGCGAGTCCAGATTGCTACTTGCTGTGGCTTCGTTTTTTGTTGTGTTGACTATTTTGAGGGATACTTGGTGTGTTGGTTGATTTTTTGGGGATGATCATGATGGTGTCGTGTCTCTTTGAGTGATTGGCTCTTCTGTTGTGCGTGTATGTCATTTTTATCATCATTTATGGTCTCTCTCTCTCTCAGGTATGTTTATGCCCTTGACTAAGGGTCGGTTTGTTCCATTTATTGAATTTCCTTTGAGATGCAAGATTTGATCTGAAAGTTAAAATATGAGTACAAGGAAGGTTATTCGCATCATGTAATTCATAATATATGATTTTTTCATGTTTGTTCTGTGATTTTTTTGTGTTGACTATCTTTGACTGTTTGAGGGATACTTTGTCATGTTGGTTATGAAGACCACTATACTATACAACATAGTTATTTTGTTACTTGATTTGTTAAGTAATAAGACTTGTTATTTTGTATTGTTATTTAGATATATTATTGCTCTTATAAATTATTCTAAATAGAAATACTACTTGTTGTCACTAGAATAACCCTCCTTCAAAAGTTATAAGTTTCTGGCAGCACACAGAATGGTTTCATCTAAGGTGGCCCTCAATTGATCCCACGGGTTAAATTCAAATGCTTATGCTCTATCCAAGAATTCATGAAAATGACAAATTGCTAGTAAGAATATACTTCAATTCAGAGGTGTGGAAGAGACTGCCCAGGTGTTTAATTCGTGTGTGTTTGATATTTGGTGATTACCGAAAGGATGATGTCTCTTCTTTCATCTTGAACTCAAGTTTTGAAATATTTCCACTGTTCATATTTAATCTTAGACGTTCTCAATTTGTATAGGTTTTTAATAATAACCCAAATGAGACAGCTTATTTCCACATGCTATTGAATAGAAAGAATGTCACCAATTTTGTAGTTATGATCTAGTCATCTCTGATTTCTTATTCTTTCAATGCATCTCTTGAGCCAGCATTGTTAAATGTGGCTTCTATTTCAGTAGATTGTATACTTTTGCTGGATGCGTACTTCAGTGTTGTTGTATTTCATGGTATGACTATTGCTCAGTGGCGCAATAGGGGCTATCATAATCAACCATAGCATCAGCCATTTGCTCAATTATTGCAAGCACCTCATGATGATGCATAGGCTATTATCAAGGAACGATTTCCTACACCTAGATTCGTTGTCTGTGATCAACATGGATCACAAGCACGTTTTTTGCTTGCTAAATTAAATCCATCAGCAACATATAATTCGGCTAATGAGGCACCTCCTGGATGAGACATAATCTTCACAGATGATGTAAGTTTGCAAGTTTTTGTCCAACATCTTCAAAGGTTAGCTGTGCAGTCTTGATTTTTGTAAACCAAATTTTCTACAAGGATAGTGGCAACTATCAACAAATTTTTAGTTTTAGATGAGTTGGTTACAATCATCCAGATTGAAACTGTAGTTAGTCGATTTCATTTTTTGAATAAGAAGAAAGATATATTATTCTTTTAATCAGAAGTTGCATCTGTCATGTAAGCAATAAAACATTTGCAATGTAGGTTCAATTTTACACTTATTGTGAGGAGGCTCATAAGCTAATTGTCAATACGATAAATGTGGGGAAAGCTTGTCTACACCACTTTTGAGAGGATATTTCAATACTGACAGTAGTAAATGAGTTGGCAGAGAGTATAATGGCTTTTAAATTTGGTGTATGTGTCAATCAGCTGAGTGACATGCAGAATCAGTTTATTGTTCACCAACATTTTGAGGAATCAATGCGTGGAAAGCATCCAAGAAAACCCATAACAGTAAATTGAAAAATGGAAGAGTAAATTAAGGTGGCAGAGTATCTATTGTCTGATATTAAATCTCAGATCTGCAGAATAGGTAGCAATGGGATATACAAGTTCCAACTTTAAAGTTAAATGCTCATATATTTCAAGCGATTCTCAATCTATATCCATATTTTTAGGGATTCGATGAGTATTTTCGAGTGGCATTTGAAACTCTCAAGGATGAAAATCAATGAATAGAGCATTGTTTCCAGATTTGAAGGCATTTGAAATCAGTATTCAGTTTTTCGATGATACAGGTGGAACTGAGAAGGTGGACAGAATTTGGATTTGAGGAGGCAGTTTTAGCAAGCCCTTACTTTTTGTGACATATCTTAGATTTCATTTAGATTTAGTTTACTGTTAGAATTTTATTCCTAATACCTACAACAGTTGGTTTATTGTAAGGTCTATAAACTTAATCTTTTCAAAGGTAAATGGTAAAGGTACCAGCCAAGAGGGCTGAGGCAGGGTTTGAACATTCTGATACTGGAGTGGCAAGAGCATGTATGCACTTTTTTTTGTTAGCTGCTTTGAAATGATTATGTTCATATGAGCCACCTTTCTGTTTCAATAATTGAATTTCATGTGTTGTGATTTTGTCTGGTGTATGGTCATCTTAATCCATTGCTAGATTCTCATGATTAATGCGAAGTTATCCTTAAGTACTATATGCAGAACCTGGATCATGTTTTTCATAAATTCATACTCGTAGCTTTGTCTTATCAGTCTTGATTGTGATATATATATTGTTGTTCAGTATTTGCTTTCAAATCTATCCTAATTTCTGGAGTAAGTCTTATCTGTAGTGAAAATTTCTCCTCACTACAGGGGTAAGAATGACTCCCTTGTTCCTATAGGGCACAAGGGTAGGTTCCTACCCTTTGAAAACAGTAAAAAATGGAATGTAAAAATGACATAAACAGAGCTGCGAATTGAAACTAAGCTAACCTAAGCAAATGGCTACAATAGTAAACTAGATCTAGTATCTAATGACAGAAAATAAAGAAGAGGAGATGATGGAGCATTGTTGAACCCCTCTGCACACAGTATATTAGGGTTCCACCTCCAAAACCTGCAAAATAAACCTATACTACCCTGGAGAAAACCTGCAAACAAAGTTAATGGAAAAACCTACAAATAAAGATGAGGGTTAGAAAATAAAAACAAATAAAACAAGCATAAACAAAGATTATACCTCACTTTGGTGGAAATGGGCCACCATGCCCTAGCTCATGGGAGCACCTCTCTTTTGGTTGGGAAGCAATGGCTTGAAGAAATGGAGATGGACGAGAGGGAGAGTGGGTGGTTTGAGAGCAAGATGTCTCAAAGCATCCATGGGCAGCATAACAATAGGCAAGTGAGGAGTGTTTTTAGAGTGACCCCCCACCCTCCTTATATAGTTTTTCCAAGGTGTTTTAGGGTTTTAAGCCCTTGGTCAAGGCTTTAGCCCCTTTTTTGGGCCTTTATCCCCTTCCGCCCTAACTTTAGCCCCTTTTAGGGTTTTAGCCCCTTTTTGAGGGCTTTAGCTCCTAAGGGGATATTTTGGGCTCTTTTTTTGGGTTTTTAGCCCTTTTCTTCATCCTTGGGCTCTTTTGGAGGTGTGGGGGTCAAATGGAAGGTCTTATGGAGTGAAATGAGTGTTGTGAGATGGTGTCCTTGGGTGGTGTAGGCCATTGAGAGCTATGTGGGGGATTTTTGGGTTAACAGATTGCCCCCTGATGTGTGAGGGCAGGAGCTCAACATATGGCCGATGGACATCATAGGATTTGTTGTCGTGGTGCTTCTAAGGTTGGGGCATGGTGGATTTTGGTTTTGTATTAATTTGGTTCCCATCAATGGGTGAGATATAATAAATGTGTCACATGTATATGGACGAAGCGGGCATTCCCATGCTCATGACAATGTCAAAAGAATCATTTGATCTATGCTCTAAAATACAAGAGACGATCATATACAACTGATGTTACAATGTTGGTTGCCTCTATGTGAGGTTGAATACAATACTAATCTGGTTCATTGGACCCATGGAATTCTCATGGAATGCTACATCTTCATGACTGACGGTCTACTGGATCTGGTACATAGTTGTATGGACTCGGTGATTGAGAGTCAGAGTCTCTGTGGTACAAGTATGCTACATCAATCATAAAGGTATACCGAAGCACTGCTGGGGCTTCTGATCACTGTCTCCAACGCAACCCAAAAATCACAAGGGACATAACCTGTTTAGGTCCCTTGAGAGGACTCACCAATGTGCTAGAGTTGGGTGACATCTAGGGTCTTCGACCAAGTACTGTGTGGAACAAACCCTATATGAATATCAACGGTGCGATGATGGAATTGAAGTCAAGCACGTGAGACACAACCATCCTGAGAGGCACTAAGGACTCCTCCCAAGTGGTCCAAGGAATTCATCAATGATGTTAATGAAACCAAGGTATAGGGACCTCTGGGTCTATCCTCTGGAATATGTGTGTTGGCGTCGACAAAGGGAGACCTGCCCCTAGTCAAGGCAATGATGTTTCCTTGACCAGGAGCATGAGGGATAATCGAAAGATGTGGAGCAATCTACGGACTGACTCACTGAAATGGGGGGGAGGGGAGGGAAGGGAAAAATTGAATAGGGGTAGGGGGGGGGGATGGGAGACTCAAACTTCCTTTGTTCAAAGTATGGCAGCAGGGCGTACCAGGCAGCAAATGAAACTGAACTCATGGGAATGGGATCATAGCTCATGTAATACCGGGAATGTCGCTGCAGATGGGGAATACTTAGAGGTAGAGGACACTTTTGATACTGGTGGGATCCAAGGAAGACACATTGCAGAGTGCTCTGAACAAAGGTGACCCAATGTGGGAATGCTGCCAAACTGTTTTCTGTGGGGTGGTGTGTAGGGACACCGTTGTGGTACGATCTCGTGGATTTTTGGCGAGCTCGAGAAGGTAAATGCTTGATGGTGCTTTCAATTTTAGAGAGTCTGAAAGCACGAAGAAGACTCCAGTGGGGGCTCTTTTTCGTTGGTAGTCTCCTATGCCCAAAAAAGGATAAAAGTATGCATAGGAGAGCTTGCCCATCCTGGAGGGGATGAGAGACTTCTTTACCATTGGTAGTCCAATCAGACTGGAAAAGGTTAAACCTACACTGACTGGACAGTCATTCAAATACTTTTACGAGCATGAATGAAACCAAGTTTGCTTGGCAATATTTTCTTATTGAGACGGCTAGAAAAGAGCTTAACGACAACTGGTGGTGAGATTTTTTGTAAAGTGTGGCCCCTTTGCCCGAGAAAGCACAAAATTATGCAGAGGGGAACGGTCTCGGCTTGAGTGTACCAAGGAGTTCCTTTTCATGAAATAGTCTACATGGTCTAAAAAAGGAGATAAATGAGACGATGTAGACTCCCTTTCCTATACTTTAGTGAGCGGGAAAGGAAGTATCTACTCTCGGCAATCTTTTCATTGTTTTAAGGAGTCAAAAAAGAGCTTAAATGAAACTCCAATGTGGTCAACCGACTGCAGTGGCACGAGCAGTGCCCCATGTTGAGATGGTGGACAGAGGTCCAAAGGTCATCCGCACAGTATGGATGGAGCAGAAGGCTCTCAAACATACCAATACATGCATGGGATATGTCGCGGCAGAGGCCTGTGAGATGGTGCGGCAGAGGCACACAAACCGAGGTGGCTCTCGAACAGAGGTCAAGAGAGCATGTGTGTGTGTTGCGGTGGATGAACTTGACTACATGCGATGTAAGTACAAGTCCGAAGGAATTTATATACCAAATATGTGTAAGAAAAGAAATCGTTTTGTGGGCAGTGGTCCAAAGGTCCGCGTAAGGTGCGGTGAATGGAAAAGACAACTATGTGTTAAAAATACAAAATAAAAGCTAAAATTACATTTCTTAATGGGCAGCGGCCCGAGGACACTTCTATGTCAAATACATGGAAGAAAAACAAAGGGTTTTGTGGATGATGGTCCAGATGTTCACGTAAGGTGCGGTGAAAAAGATAATTATAAATACAAAAAGTAAAATTATAGTACAATCCTTAACGGGCGGCGGCCCGATAGCTTGTATGAGTAGCTGTCGGGTAGTGTGATATGAGTATCGGTCCGTAGACACTTGCATCATCATGTCATGGCTCATGAGTCGAGGTGACTTGTGGGAAATGGTCCTGAAATTGACTGTTTAAACATGAGATGATGGTCTCAGAAATGGAAATTTGAGCCGGGAGGTGTGAGAGGTGTCTCAAACCGGTTCCGGGTGACTTTGGATTAGCAGTTGATGGTGTTGCCCTTGATTTGTGCTGAAAAACGTTTGGAAAACAAGAAAATAAAATGAAGCGACTCATTGGTGATGTTAAGCGTAAAATTTCTTGAGGTAGATCCCATTGCGGGGGTTCTCCAAGAGTTGTCCATCAGAGTCAATAAGGGTGTATGCCCCTTTGATATCGCGTAAGTATGTGCAAACGCGGATGGTACCCTACTTTTTATACATGGGAACAAGATTAGAAACCAATTGTGTATGCAATGGGATAAATGAAGCCGGCTGTGCGCAACTCCTCTATCTCGGCTTTCACTGCAACCACCTTGGATGGATGGATGGGCCGTTGCTTCTGGCGGATGGGTGCCACATCAGGCCATCTGTCAATGTGGTGTTCCACGATGGATGGATCTAGGCCGGGCATTTCAGTGTATGACCAGGCGAAGATATCATGAAATTCTTGGAAGAGAGAGGTATAGGCATCGACCTCTTCTGGGGAGCAAGATGCCCCCAACATGATTTCTTCAACAATCTCAGAGTTGGTTGAGATGTCGATTTTAATGGTTGGCGAAATGTTCACCATGTTCCCTTCTTCGAAGCCATCTGATGATGGGATTGGGTTCTTGAACCAGTCAACCTTCCCATGGATGAAATCTTTGGTCTCCACAGAAAACTGGTTGGACTGCGACACAAGCTCTTCTGGGAGGAAGAATGAGTGATGGTGTATGTCATCCCATGGGTATTCCGGGGAGGTCAGAGCTTCAAGGATCTCCTCATCGTTGTTGAAGTAATGAAGTGACAGGTCTGATGGACCATCGTTGGAGATGGGAATGAGCTAGTCGGGGGAACTAGACATCATGTAAATGGACATGGTGTCGGACGAAGGAGGTGGTGGTGGGTGAACTTCTTCGATCAAGGTGATCTCAGACTCAAGGGAATGGTGATGGAGGTCAGCAAGAGCCATTCGAAATTCAGGCAGGTCTTGGTAATGGTGGGAGTAATGTCCATACAAGCCGCAAAGGGCGCAAGCATGGTTTGTCCTTAGTGCCTTGTTCTTGACTAGTGGCACGGTTGGGAGTTCAACCACAGGGATGTTTTCATTCGTATCCATGGCATCCAAATGCGCATGGATCATTGGGATTTCAGGGCAATTCTGAGTTGGATGGCCCTGTTGTTCACAGATGGCACAAGCTGGGACTGGTTGTGGTTCTACGGTGGCTTTGGTGTTCTTTCCCCTAGCCCTTTTAGGTTGGGGTGGTGCAGGTGTGGGTGTGGCATTTGGCTTATGTGGACAAGGTGGGGGGTGAGACTCAACCGCAATAGGTTGCACCAGATTTAACACAACCTGAGGCATTGTTGGTTGAGCTGGTGGATCTAGACACCACACCGGGATCCCCAACGTAAAGTTGGGTAGGCTTAAGGTGGCCATGACTGGCTTGCTCATGACACCAGGTGGGGGAAAGAGGAAGAGAATTGTATGGACCAGAGATGATCCCACATAACTCCCAGCTAGTTGCATGTGGGGGTGAGGTTGTGGTTGTGGCTGCGCATAATGCTACTACTGCAGGTGATGTTGTGGCTGCTGTTGGCATTATGGCTGCAAACAATGTTGTGATTATGGTTGGGGCTATGGCTGTGGTTTCTATTTGGGTGCAGTGGTGCTCGATGAGACCATGCACAAGTCCACAGTTTTCTTTTTTGTTAGTGGTGGTGACACCAATGGGAAAGGATCCATCATGGTGGAATCAGTAAACAACCCAAGGACCACATTCAACGGTGGGGAGGCTGGTGTGTTTTCAACCACAGCGTTGGTTGCAGGGATGATGTTAGCGTGTGAGGTCGCCCCTTGTGGCTCGGTGGTGGTGATGGTAGGGATAACATTGGCAGGTGATGTTAACCCTTACGGATCATGGTAGGTGAGCTGGTCAACCATCACAATATTCCCTTCGTGGGGGAACATCATGAGGTAGAAGATAGTTGATGCTACAACTCACATGGCATACATGTAACTCCTCCTGAGGAGGAGGTTGTAATCCAGTTGAGCATTGACGACCTCGATGTCAATCATGACTGTCTTCCTAGCTAACGTGATGGGGACATGGGGGAGGATTCCTTGGGCTTTAGTGGGGTGTCCATCATAAGCCCACAGAGTCGTGGAGGACGGTTGCAGAATTGGTGATCCAAGATTCTGCCAAACCAAGGTAGACATGACACATGTGGATGCCCCCTCATCCACTATGCATTGGTGCACAACCAAGTTCCGGATGGATACTGGGATTTGGAAAGCGATAGTGGAGGGCATGCGCGGCTCTCCGTTCTTTGTGTCAAATGTGATTAGCTTGGAATAGGAAGGGGTCTACTGCCCCTAGAGTAGCTAGTAAGGCTTTCTGTTGTGTTGGGCATGTTTTAAGTACCTCAAGAGCAGACATGGCGATTGGCGTTTGGGCCAAATCGTCCACAATGCTATAGCTGACTGCAGCTCTAGCTGTGGCGTTATTGGCAATTCTGCATATGGGGGGGCGCAGGAACGGGGGTAACTGGAGAGGTAAGTTGGTTGTCTTAGACATGGATACTGCTGATGAGTCAACAAGTTTGGTGGTGGTACCGTACTGATTTTGTCTAGTCTGTAAGTTGACCTCTTCAGTGGTCATGGTCATCAGGTGGTGAACACCTGTTTCGGCTGTGGGAGGTTCCCCCAGAGCGTTGGGATTGGCCTGGGGAGGGGGAGCGGTTGCCACCAATCCTTGGAGTGGTAGTGGGTTTTGAAGCACCATGGGAGGAGGTCCTTGTGGTGCCTAGTTGGGTTGGGCTTGGGTGGGGGCATTGGTGGCCTGTTGGGCCTCATTTTGAATGGCTTGCTTAGCGTGATCCATGAGGGGACACTCAAATCTGTAATGCCCATAAACATCACAGAGTGTACAAGGTTGGTTTATGCACAACGGAGCATTGCGTCTTGGTGCATTCTATCGTGGGGGATTTTGGGATAGCCAGTTAGCCGCGGCATTATTCGGAGGGTTCAGTTATTGACCACCTCCCTATGGTTGGTTATTTCCTTGGTTGCGAGGCCGGTTGTTTCTAGCTCGCCCTTGTTGATTGTTGGGGGTAGGCTGGTTGGGACAGTTTTGTTGTGCGAACACTTGTCCCAACGGAGCAGGTGGAGCGGGTGGAGCAAGGGTGGGGGCTTGAACTTGTTGCACTTGTGGTGCATACTATATTTGTGGTGGTGGTGGTGCCATGAATGCAGGAATTTGCCCCACATATTATTGTGTTGGCCAAGCCATGGCCTGATCCTACTGCGGTGGCGCAGGTTGTGCATAAGAGGTTGTTGCCTTGGATTGAGACATCATTCTAGCATAGTCCAGAGCTTGGTTTTGATAAGCAATGTTAGCCGTGTTGCTTGGTTGCAGTGCCGCGGCAGGTGGTGTCGGTCGAGGCTGTGGTTGTTGGGAGACTGACCCTATGATGCCATCCACAATGTGGGATGCCCCCGGTGCATCGCGATGAGAGGTGTTTGGACGGGGAGCATCTGGAATGATAGTGTACAAGTATCCAGACTGGGCGTAAATGAGATCAAACTGTTGGGCCTTCAATATGGCCTCTTCTTCAGATTGGTGACGTTCAGATGCGATGTCCTTTGCGATGGGAGAGAGAAAAGTCTTGAGGAACCAATCCAAGAAGATCTTGTCATCAAGTTGGATTTTACACAAGCTACGGCACCGCCGCCACTCATGGATATGATCAGTGATGTGAGTGGCGGTGTTTTGGCGATAGGATACCAGGATCTCCACCCCCTCATCATATCTGACAGGGAGTTGGAAATACTATAGGAACATGAAGGCTAGGGAGTTGAAGTCGGGGTACTTGGCTTGTGGGAACTCAATGTACCATTTGGCCGCGTCACCTGTGAGGGTGCGTTGTAACAGCCTCAGTTTGATGGAGTCTTCTACGATGCTATTGGATGAGCACCATAGATGGAATGTCATTATATGATTTTGGGGACATTCCCCGGCTTTGCCTTCAAACTTTGGGATGTCTGATGGCAGCTTCATTGGCATAGGTGGCCAGAAAGCTTGGTGGCGGATGGGATCATTCGTTAATATAGCCAAGTCAGGCAAGTTCAAACAAGCCATGAAGAGCATATTTGACCCCAAGTTGATGTGGGATGGGGCCACAATAGGGGTGGAGTTTGCAGGTGCATAGTGCATCTGCACAGCTGGGGGTGCTTGTGGTGGTACCATGGCGAATGGGCCAATGCCCCCAAGTGTTGTGGGTGGGATGGTGTGGGTAGCGGGGGCATTGCCCCCATGGATGGCGGTAGGGACAATGTGGGTGGTCGGTGCACTACCCCCCTGTGTGGCAGGGGGGACAATGTGTGTGGAGGGGCCACTACCCCCGTGTGTTACTACTGGGCCAGCTTAGCTGGTCACTATTGGTGGTGGCAATTGGATAATGACAGTTTGTATAACTATGCTTGGACCGCTTGCCACATTGTGGGTGACAGGTTGTGATGTGGACATGGGTCCACTTGCTAAGGTTAGGCCGAAAAATGGATCCGGGTTTGTAGTAGCCATGGGGTTAGATGTTGTGGTGTGGAGTTCTGGTTCAGACTGATATGGGTCTGAATCAGAATCAGAGGTTGTGTGGCCCTCTGATAGTGTGGGAGATCGTTGAGAACGTCTACGATGGTGCCGACTGAGTGTTCCAAATGGTGGTGGTTCATCTCTTAGGCATGAGGAAGATCATGGAGGATCAATTGTGTTTTCTTGTGTGTATGAAACTGGTGGGTATGAAATTTGGACACCGGTTTCAATGGCTTCCTACTGGCTAAAGGTGGTCTCTCGGCCACCAAGACTGCTAGAAGACAGTGCTTGGCTTGTTCCTCACAGGTGACTCTACTCAATCGGAAGGGGTCGTTTCCTGTTTCACTTGGTAATTCCTCTCAGCGGCCAGCTACTTTGGGGTTCCTGTGGTACTCCTCACAATGAGTTTCTAGGAAAATCCCAAGTACTTCCCATAGTTAAAGCAGTCAGGGACTTATGTCCTCAAAGACTACGGAATTGATTGAACTTAGTGTAAATTTGGTAAATTTTAAGGTTTACTCAACGTCATGAACTGAGTTGGGTTAATTATATGGTATGGTGTGTTGGATTGCTTTTTTGTTCTGGTATATGGTTGTTGCAATATGGTTTATGAATTCATGGTAGAATTCATATCATGGTATTGTATGCAAACATAAACAGAAATTTGTAAGCAAATATGGTAATTAACCCTAAATTGTTGGCCTAACTAAATGTCTACCTCTCAATGGTATTCTTCTTCAACCAAGAGAAGGTGTTGGGCTCTCAACACAATGGGACTAAGCCCATCCGTAGATCCTCAGGTCACCTCCCAAGTGCTAGGTTGGTCGACAGGGAGGATGCTTAGCGCCGTGAGAAGCCCTCCTTCTCTACCCCCTCTACCTTCTAGGTCACCTGGTTTTAGTGGTTTAGGAAAAACACCATGGAGTGCCTAGATCTATACAAGCTTTTCCCTTCGTCGTATCCCAGAATACCCCGGAGGGTGATGACTGGGTAGAGGAGGAAGGGGGCAGCAAGATGGTTAATTTTAGGTTACTTTTAGTTGGGCTAGTTCATTTTACTAAACCTTAATGATTGATTTAGCATAGACACTTTGTTCATGGATTTATTTGTAGAAAATGAAAACTGGAATGAAAAGAGACCTACAATGGAGGACAGAGGCAGCTGGGCTGCACTAATAGTCCTCTGAAACTAAAAATTGCTTCTAATTAAACTCAACAACAACTTTTGTGTGACAGGCCACACATTTCTGACCAAATCCTGCGAGGAGGCCGCGAGATTTTTCCAGAAATGAGCAAGGGGGTCGCACAAAATGCTAAAACAGCCGCAACTTGAGCTCCTAGGATGAATTCATGCCTATATAAGGTTTAAGTTCGCCCTGGGTGTGCCTGTCTGGGGATTAAGTGTGCCTTGTCTCACCTTTTCCCTCGATAAGAGAGACCTGCTCCAGAAAGGGGTGTTTTGGTGAGCCAAGGTCAGATCTAGCTGACTGTAACTGGTACCGGGGTCAGTCTGACTTGGCACAGCCTACCAGAGGCTTCGGCACTGACAGAAACAAGACATAAAGTAGATTTAAACATATCTAAACTAAGATTTCTGAAAACTAGGGTAAAAACTAAAAAACTTGAAAACTTGAAATTTTTTGCCCAGGGATCCTGTGGGATCAACCCAAGGGAGTCGCCAAAGCTGTAGTGAGAATTTATCCTCACTACAGGGGTAAGAATGGCTCCCTTGTGCCTATAGGGCATAAGGGTAGGTTCCTACCCTTTGAAAATAGTAAAAACGGAATGTAAAAATGACATAAACAGAGCTGCGAATTGAAACTAAGCTAACCTAAGCAAATGGCTACAATAGTAAACTAGATCTAGTATCTAATGACAGAAAATAAATAAGAGGAGATGATGGAGCATTGTTGAACCCCTCTGCACACAGTATGTTAGGGTTCTGCCTCCAAAACCTACAAAATAAACCTATACTACCTTGGAGAAAACCTGCAAACAAAGTTAATGGAAAAACCTACAAATAAAGATGAGGGTTAGAAAATAAAAACAAATAAAACAAGCATAAACGGTTTGGTGGAAATGGGCCACCATGCCCTAGCTCATGGGAGCACCTCTCTTTTGGTTGGGAATCAATGGCTTGACAAAATGGAGATGGAGGAGAGGGAGAGTGGGTGGTTTGAGAGCAAGAGGTCTCAAAGCATCCACGGGTAGTATAACAATAGGCAAGTGAGGAGTGTTTTTAAAGTGACCCCCCACCCGCCTTATATAGTTTTTCCAAGGGGTTTTAGGGTTTTAAGCCCTTGGTTAGGGATTTAGCCCCTTTTTTGGGCCTTTAGCCACTTCCACCCTAACTTTAGCCCCTTTTAGGGTTTTATCCCCTTTTTGAGGGCTTTAGCTCCTAGGGGGCTATTTTGGGCTCTTTTTTGGGGTTTTTAGCCCTTTTCTTCATCCTTGGGCTCTTTTGGAGGTGTGGGGGTCAAATGGAAGGTCTTATGGAGTGAAATGAGTGTTGTGAGATGGTGTCCTTGGGTGGTGTAGTCCATTGAGAGCTATGTGGGGGATTTTTTGGTTAACATTACCCACCACCAAATTCCATAAATTCATTTTCCAGTTATCTATTAAACCAATTTAAGATTTCTCTAAGCTTGACCCTAGCAGTCGAGGTTCAACTTTAGTGATAACAACTTCTGGTGTCATTGCCGAGGATAGAGGAATGAAGAAATACTTACCTAGGCTGTACGACAATGAATATATCCAAACTTTGATGGTGAACAAAAGCTGGTGACATAGTGGATGCAAATTTCTTCACCGGGCGACTCCAAAAAATCCAGAGGCGACTCCATTGGTTGAGGATCTAGAATGCCATCACGGGATTGAATGAAGGCCATTGTGGCTCAGAGGTTTGCACCTCCTAAATTTTCTACAGTTCCTGGTTTCCCACATCCAGTACCGAGTATGACAAAATGGGGAGTATTTTTGTCTATATTCAAAGAAAGGAGAGAAGATAATCCTTCTTATCATCTCATCAAGTTCCATGAATGCATGAACCTGCTAGATTTACAGCACGATGATGTTCATATGAAGATGTTCATGTATTCATTGGATGGTGATGCACGTGAGTGGTATTTCTCATTGCCTTCTTCCATCATTTCATCCCTGAAGGACTTCCACACAGTGTTCCATGAGCACTGTAAAAGGTACTTTTCAGCTGAGTTTTTATTTGAAAATTGTTGTGAGGAATATGAATTGCATGATGAGTATGAAATATTTTCTAGGGCTACTTTTGAGGAATATTCACAACTCATATTTTATGGTAAAATCCATTATTATGTAATTGAGAATGCTACTACTTCAAATTCATATCAGAAGGATGATAAGGATGGGAAGGAAGAAGATAATTTATTGTCTGTTGTATTTTTTCATAACTCTGTTTTACAGCAAGAGGATTTTCTTTCTCCTTATGTACTTGTCACTTCAAATTTAGATGAAGAAGAAGATAATAATGAGGAAGATCATGCTAATGTTTTTTCAAATCAACCTTTCTATCATGAATATGAATATGACCTAGGTATTAAGGGAAATGATGAGAAGTTAGATCTGTCCACTATACTTTCTCATGCATCAAAGGTTGAAAAGAAGTTTGAAAAGCCATTGATTTCCATTCTTGAGCGGTTTGAAAAGAGAAATAATGGAGAGGAAAATATTTCTTTTTCAACACCTATTGAAAGTTTAAGCGGTAAGCCTATATATGATGAATACTCAGATGAATTGGAAGAACGGCCCTTTGAATCAGTATTTACAGAAGGCTTCAGCAATGAACCTATGTATGACATCTATGAGGACAGTAAGAGTGATAATGTTGGGTCACCAAATCAGTGTATAGTGTGTCTTTTTGAGTAGCAATCTTTGCAAAGCAGAAAGCCCATATCCTCTATTCCAAACAAAGAATTTCAAGGAAATATTAAACCAAATGTAGTTGTTTCAGTTGGATATTTCAGAGACCAAGGAGGTAATTTTCAATTTTCTTCTTCATCCCTAACAATCCAGGAAAAGAAGATGTGGTAGTTACCTATTCTCGATTTGCTTCTTCTAACAATTTCTATGACCATGTAGCAAGTTACATGGAAGCAAAGCAGAGTGATAAGTCTTGTGTCTTTCATCTTTTAAGCACAGAATTTAAAATCTGTGGGTATGATTTCTTGGATAGGATGTTTTTGTGCTTTCAAGTTTTTTCAGTCTTTTACATGCTCAGAGATGGAAGCAAATATCAACTAATTCATAAAATTCTGGATTGGTTATAATGGAAGTTTTCCTATGTTTGAAAAGAATTTTTTGATTGCTTAAGTATGAACAGTGTAAATAAATAAGCTTGCTTTTTGAGCATTTATTTTCCATTGTATTCAATGGATGTGTTTTCAGTTAAGAAATGCAGAAAAATAGTTTGGTTTTCAATATGTTGATTTACTGTAGATCGGTAGACTCTATCCCAATAAAAAAAGGCCACTGGAACTACTAGGTTCTTGGATCCTTGTAAGGAAGTCTCCATCCTAGACGGAGCCAGATGTTGTCACTAGAATAACCCTCCTTCAAAAGTTATAAGTTTCTAGCAGCACATAGAATGGTTTCATCTAAGGTGACCCTCAATTGATCCCACAGGTTAAATTCAAATGCTTATGCTCTGTCCAAGAATTTGTGAAAATGACAAATTTCCAGTAAGAATATACTTCAATTCAAAGGTGTGGAAGAGATCACCCAGGTGTTTAATTCATGTATGTTCGATATTTGGTGATTATCGAAAGGATGATGTCTCTTCTTTCAGCTTGAACTCAAGTTTTGCAATATTTCCACTGTTCATATTTAATCTTAGACGTTCTTAGTTTGTACAGGTTTTTAATAATAGCCCAAATGAGACAACTTATTTCTGCATGCTATTGAATAGAAAGAATGTCACCAATTCAGTAGTTATGATTGAGTCATCTCTGATTTCTTATTCTTTCAATGCATCTCCTGAGCCATCATTGTTAGATGTGGCTTCTATTTCAGCAGATTGTATACTTTTGTTGAATGTGTAATTCAGTGTTGTTGTCTTTCATGGTATGACTATTGCTCAGTGGCTCAACAAGGGCTATCATAATCAACCATAGCATCAGGAATTTGCTCAATTATTGCAAGCACCTCATGATGATGCATAGGCTATTATCAAGGAATGATTTCCTACACCTAGATTGGTTGTCTGTGATCAACATGGATCACAGGCACACTTTTTGGTTGCTAAATTAAATCCATCAGCAACATATAATTCAGCTAATGAGGCACCTCCTGGAGGAGAGATAATCTTCATAGATGATGTAATTTTGCATCGGTTTTTCCAGCATCTTCAAAGGTTAGTTGTGCAGTCTTGATTTTTGTAAACCAAATTTTCTGTAAGGATAATGGCAGCTGTCAACAAATTTTCAGTTTTAGATGAGTTGGTTACAATCATCCATATTGAAACTACAATTAGTCAATTTTATTTTTCGAATAAGAAGGAAGGTATATTATTCTTTTAATCAGAAGTCACATCTCTCATGTAAGCAATAAAACATTTCCAATGCAGGTTCAATTTCACACCTATTGTGAGGAGGCTCATAAGCTAATTGTGAATACAATAAATGTGGGGAAATCTTGTCTAAATCACTTTTGAGAGGATATTTCAATGCTGACAGTAGTAAATGAGTTGGTAGAGAGTGTAATGGCTTTTAACTTTGGTGTACATGTCAATTAGTTGAGTGACACGCAGAATCAGTTTATTGTTCACCAACATTTTGAGGAATCAATGCATGGAAAGCATCTATGAAAACCCATAACCGTAAATTGATAAATGGCAGAGTAAATTAAGGTGGAAGAGTATCTATTGTTTGATATTAAATCTCAGATCTGCAGAATATGTGACAATGGTATATACAAGTTCCAGCTTTAAAGTTAAATGCTCATAGATTTCAAGTGATTCTCAATCTATATATAGATTTTTAGGGATTCGATGAGTATTTTTTAGTGCCGTTTGAAACTCTCAAGGATGAAAATCAATGAATAGAGCATTGTTTCCAGATTTGAAGGCATTTGAAATCAGTATTCAATTTTTTGATGATACAAGTGGAACTAAGAAGGTGGACAAAATTTGGATTTGAGGAGGCAGTTTTAGCAAGCCCTTACTTCTTGTGACATATCTTAGATTTCATTTAGATTTAGTTTATTGTTAGAATTTTATTCCTAATACCTACAATAGTTGTTTTATTGTAAGGTCTATATATTTAATCTTTTCAAAGGTAAATGGCGGAGGTACCAGTCGAGAGGGCTGAGGCAGGGTTTGAACATTCTGATACTGGAGTGGTAGGAGCATGTATGCACTTTTTTTTGTTAGCTTCTTTGAAATGATAATATTCATATGAGCTGCCTTTCTATTTCAATAATTGAATTTCATGTGTTGTAATTTTGTCTGGTGTATGGTCATCTTAATCCATTGCTAGATTCTCACAATTAATGTGAAGTTATCCTTAAGTACTATATGCAGAACCTGGTTCATATTTTTCATAAATTCATACTCGTAGCTTTGTCTTAGCAGTCTTGATTGTGATATATATACTGCTGTTCAGTATTTGCTTTCAAATCTAGCTTGATTTCTGGAGTAAGTCTTACCTACCACCAAATTCCATAAATTCATTTTCCAGTTATCCATTAAACCAATTTAAGATTTCTCTAAGCTTGACCCTAGCAGTCGAGGTTCAACTTTAGTGATAACACTACTGTTATTGTCATTTACATGTTATTGTTACTGTATGTTTCAACTTCAACACAGGGACCTATTGGGAGTGTTAAATTTGAAAGAAATGAAAATATAATCCAATGTAGTAGTTGAAAGAGATGAGAATTATGTTTTAATGTTACAGTTGTGTTATATTGGTTCACTAAGTTTGTTGGTGCAAGTGTATTGGGAATTTTTTGTTGTTGATTAGGCCTAGGCTTCTATGTTTGGGTGTTTTGAAATTCAAATTCAAAGAGAACCTAAATGAGGATCATAGGATCACATATTCCAGGTTGAACCCTTCCTATACAATGATGATAAACACATAATTGTTGAATGGCACATATGTGGACCACATATATTTGAGAGAGAGTCTTGTTATGTTATGTTGAATTTGTGGTTATCCCACTTGTTATGTTAGCTTGAATTTTGTTATGTTTTCTTTGTCATTATGCCACTTGTTATGTTATGTTGAATTTTGTTATGTTGACTTTTTGGTTATCCAACTTATTCTATTATGTTTTTGGTTAACCAAGTTTGTGTGTTGACTTGTGGTTAGCCCTCTTGTGATTTTATTTTTCGTTGACCCTTCATTTAGCTATGTGCCCTCCTTAATTTGGTTACTTGCCACTTTGATTTGACTTATAAATTGATGACATCATTCCTAGCCTAATCATAAGAGAAGCACTAATGTCACTTAGAAAGACCTTCTAGGATGTCATTGAGAGGATATAAGAACTAGTATACCTTTCATTAAGAGTGATGTCATTATGGAACTTTGAGCTATGTTTTGATACAGTTGATCTAGGGTTTTCAGGCATATTTGTTTATGGCGTAAAGGGTTTGAAGGTTGTCTTTTCTGGAGAGTTATTTGTTTTTTGGGTCTACTTGCAACACTGAAAATGTACTTACTTAGCATTGTGCTTTATGAGGGTTTCTACAACAATCTTTGTTCTCCATCCTTCATGCGTGCAAGTCCATATTGATTCTTGTTGTGGTTGTGTTTTTGTTGCATTGACTATCTTTGAATGCTTTAAGGGATACTTAGTGTGCTAGTTGATTATTGGGGGCTGATCTTGAATTTTTCATACTCTTTGAGTGGTTGGTTCTTATGTTGTATGTGTATGTCCTTTTTTATCAACATTTATGGTCTCTCTTTCTCATCTATGTTTATAACCTTAATTAAGGGCCAAGTTGTTCCTGTTATTGACTTACCTCTGAGAGGAAAGATTTGATCTGAAATTTCTAATCTGAGCACAAGGGAGGTTCTTCCCATCAAGTAGTTCATCATATATGATTTTTTCATGTTTGTAATACAATTTTATTGCTTAAATTGTCTTTGATTGTTTGAGTTATATGTTGGTGTATTGGTTATGAATCCCACTATGCATGGGAGAATCAAGATCCCTTTGATGAGACAAACTCACATGAATAATTGAGTTTAACACAACATGGTATATGATTAGATATAGAGAATCCTATGAAAACCTAGTAGGAAAACAACATATAGGATCTTATCCATCCTAGTCCTCAACCCTCAACCAAAGGACATGAATCTGTGAATACTTTTTTACTGAGAAAATTGTCTTCATGGTTGATTTTGAGGCCTCTATTCTTTACTCACTTTGAAATCAATTCAACCTATTGGTGTTATGTTCAGTTTTGGGTTACCCTACTTTGTCTACATGCTATGGAAATTGAGGGCCAATTCCAACTTCAATAATCAAGCACAATTGCTTTTAGATACCTTTTTTATGTGAACTTGGATATGATTGTTACTCCACTCAATGGTTATACATTGACTATGAAGTGACACCATCTTCAAGCTTAATGTGGGAAGCATAATTCTCATTCATACATCAATTTCATTAACCCCATTCAATAACATCTACTTTGGAAGTACCTTATCATCAATACCTATTTTTAGCACCAGAATTGAGCCCAAAGGTTGCGAAAGGCTCACTCCCGGGTAACAGCAAAACCACTTTAGGCTACGCCTATGGCCCTGTGTAGTTAGAGAGGGATCTCTCGTTGGTTGTTGGAGTACCTCCACATAAGGTTTCAATCTTGTGTGTCACCAGAGTCTACTCCGCATAGGATTTTCAATCAGCATAATCAAGGGGCTAGGATCCTGAATGGGGCAAAGCATGTTGAGGAAGGTGCATGGTGGTATTATCGAGGGCAAGGGACCATGGGAAAATGGAGTCGAAACCTGTGCAAGAAACGATTACAAGTGGAAAGAATGACTAAAGGTAGCAAACGGAGGCAAGATAGCTGCTAATTTCCCAATCAGGAGATTTTAGCGGGCGACTGAGAGGACAAGGAGGGATAGTCCATCGCATGGAGCATCGGTGAGATAAATTCCATGCAACTTTAGAAGAACTATTGTTGAATTCCTGAAAGAGCATTCAAAGCATAACAAGTATGAATTTTGAACCACTATACCCTATGTTGCAGACATGAAAAGCAATAAACAAAATGGAGTGGAAACAGGAAACACATTTACACGTAAAAGAAAGTACTTATTGGGAAAAACAACAACACAGGAATCTCTATTGTGAGTAACAGTCTTTCACTGCAATTTATTCATACACAGGTATCAAGCTTTACAAATGGGAGCCTCAACCCGGGATTGCTTCCCAATTCAATTCACTAACTCCTTTCTCCCTCTATTGGGAGCGTTTTTATACAATCCTATTACTAAGACTACCAAATAAAAAGCTATTAAAAGTTTCCATCAGGCGCTAACAATGCAAGGAGTGGACTATCACCACATTTTACAAATAGAAACAAACATTATGGCACTAGTGGCTTTATTCAGCCTAGCTAACCGTTTGAAACGTCCAGTTGCCACGATGGATGATGAGTATGATGCCTGCTTCTATACTTTGAGGTGTGTGCTTCCACCGTGTTCAAATGTAGCTTTCCACATGGGCACACACTGGCGAGGTATTCGGAATCCTTCTCCAGTCTAGTCACATCCGTCGCCTCCTTCCCCGCTAGGTAACATCGTTATACGTGGGCTCTAGAAGAAGTGTTGCATTGCTTCTGGTTGATATAGACCTACGAGGTGGCTCATCATTCTTATACTCCTCACCTCGAGTGAGGTGAATTCTCCTGCAAGCAATAAGGTGTAGAAGATCTACACCAACCCCATCACCCCCGTCAAGTGTACTTCACAATCAGAATGATGAGGGCTGGCTGGCCAAGTGTACTTGATCTTCGTATAGGCTGGCCAACATTCTTGCACATTCTATCATCGAGTGTATCTGATATCAACATGTGCAAAGACGCGAGCAGGGCGATCCTTTACTTACTGGGGATCTAGTCATTCGGCTTCATCGGCCGGGGCGCCCCACTGCCTACTGCGAAGAGCAGTTGTGGACGCCATCTGGTACAGTAGATCCATGCTGCATACTTCATGAAGTGGAAGCTCCCATGTTTCCCCGTTATTTTGAAGTGGGAAATGGCATGGTCTCCCGTGCTGCGCTGGCTTTGCCTCATGTGAGTCGCAGATTCAGCAACTACTTTCCTCATTTCCATAGAATAGCTCACACAAAATCTACCTATCCTTTCATGATATGACCCTGCCACATGGATGATTCCACTGCTGCGTGTGTTACAAATGGCGTTGGAGAAATCAGCCAATCCTCAAGAGCACAGGTTACACGTGTGAACACCTCCTCCGTTGTCATCTCCACACTGGATGGGAACTCTGTACCTCGGGAGTCTTCTCAGCCGTCCCATCAAATGAATCCCTTATATATGTCGTCTACATCCCATGCCTCCTGCCACCAACCTTTCTCTTCTGAACACCGTGGGCGGTTTTGGGATCGTGACACGTTCTGAGTTGTCAATCGAGATCGACCCTTCCTGTAACCATCAATTGGAGTGGGCCCTACCATTTTTCACAACGAGGAACTCAGATATTTGTCCATGCCAGGCCACCTTGCGAAATGAACCGCAGCCGTAGATCTATCTCCTTCTTCATCGCGGCCGTTGATCTTTGTGACCTCTGCACCTTTTCGTGACTTGATATTGCGGTTTTATCCACACACAAGTATGCATCATGAAATCGTTGTAGGCCGTAGATCTATCCCAGGATTCATCTCAACCGTCAGAAGCTGCCGGTATTTAACACATTTCGTGATCCGGGACAGAATCTTTGCTCGCGCGAAGCTTTTCAAAACCGTTGATCCACCTCCAATCAATCACAGCCCTTGAATATGAATCATGCCCAATGCCACAATACACTTGCCGCTTTCCTCATTGAAGGGTGTTCACATGGAAATCGAGGGGCTAGGACCCTTACCGAACTTCTATCAAGCCCTTTAAATCAATTGTTAAAATGGAGTGTTAACAACCTGATATCATAGAAACATGGACAACGCTCTTTTACATATTTTAGTAGTCATCCTAGATTTTTTTCCTTGGAAGGAAATATAAAATAAATTGGAACTTGAACCCACTTGCTATGCCATAGATAACAAATTTAACCTTATTGAGGGGTGCTTAACCTTGGTTTAATTAAGATCAAGGAAGTGTATAGAAATGGGACATGATAATAAATTTTGCATGCTTCCTTGATTTTGAATTACTTACCCTAAAAGTTGGGATAATCATAAAATTCCTTGGTATTTGTTTTGCTAAAGGATCATTTACCTTACACAGTTGTCTATTATCCAATAAACAATTTTTAACACTAAAAGAACACCAATGGATCTTAGATCATGCAACAATGAATCAAGAAATAATGGTGTAGTTAAAAGTCATGATTTCCTTCACATGTGAATATAAATGTTTTTTAGACGATCATGTCCCCTTCCTCCTAGTGTAATCTTCAAGTGATAATTCCCTGGCTTGAGCGTAAAATCGTTTTGTTATATTCAAGCTAAAAACTAACTTCCCTTAAGTTGCAAGCATGGATCAATTGTTGAGAATGGTGATTTGAAGTAGTATGGAATACTATTTTGTTTCCAATCACATGGACACTCTCAAGTGTATATGAATAAACACTCTGCAAGAAGTTGAAATAGGTATATTGTAGAGGATTGGGTGAAATATAACATAAAGTGAATTAGTTAGTCAGATGAAGGGAGGATAATTATTTTAAATTGCTTTATAAACTTTTAGCTTGAATACATATTCGTACGTGCAAAGTACTTTTGAGATTCCCATTGTGATGAATTGGGATCTCTCATCTAATCTCGTGAGAACATTGGCATGTTACTTGTGTATATAACTAAACCCTTAGTTCCAGATAAGGAGATAACTATTGTTAATGGTTAATTTTTTGGTTATTCATGCTTGTTAATCCAAGTGAAAATCCTATAATGTATGTTGGTTTTGAAGGATACATTTCTACATGGCAATGTTTTTGTACGAGAATATTTGGTCACGAATTAATATTTTGGTCTATTAGTTGTTCCTTTTCCTAATTTTTCTCTTGAAATGGATATGTCTATAGCTCTAGAATCATTCCCAACCATGTGTTTTTATTCCTTGCTTTAGTTCTAACAGAGACTATGACGTGTTTGAATATCGCTCTCTTTCTCATACATATATAAACAACAAAAATAATAAACTTGTGAGTAAAATCATTATAGACCTGAGATATGCATACTTTATTATAATATATACATGCATAAGTTGTTTTAACAAACTCCTCAATATGTGCAAGAAAATCCCATAGGTGTTTTAAAAAACTCCTCAAGATAATTCCATCTCAAAATATTGGCCAAAAGGTATTATTCAGTTTAGGTTCAAAAATATTTTAAATCATGCTCTTATTCAATTTCAAAAGCAAAGGATATGCAATTTACACCTTTTTAGAGTGAACACATGACTTTTAGCAGCCTATAACAAGATGAATCTCAATATGAATTCCATATTGAACTCAAACCATTTGCAAGACTAATCCATACTCTAGTAATGTTATTGTTAATGGTGTCCAAGTGACTTCTAGTGTTTTAGTAAAAGGTAGAAAGTTGTCCCAAAATATGGAATTGCAAGGTCAAATTGAAAAGAGATGTTGTTGGTTACTTCTAAAGTTACTCAAATAAGGGTTATAAATAGAAACTATCTAGATGTCCATGATGAGGATAAAGAAGATTCAATTGGAAAATGAACAATTCTCCCAAGCCTTTTAAACCTCTAGTAGTTTTCATGTGTTGAATCCTTGTAAATTGGCTCACACCCTTAGCTCCAAGTTCAAATATGCATAGAATGAGCTTGTGTAACATTAAATCAAACCTTCACTAACTATGAACGACTATATATATCAAGTGTCATGCTATGTTTTATATATTAAACCTACAACTCCATCCTAGGGTATGAATTTGTTAAGGAATAGATGCTATGATGGAGTTTGTTTATTTCTACTGGATTTCTTGCTAATTAGTAAGTGACTTGGACTTATCATCATATTCCCCTTGAGTATCTAATTTAGGGGTCCCTAGGTCTTTCTCAAATTCTTTAGCTTGAGACACTTGGTCTTTAGCATTGGGTGTCTCAATTTCCCCTTTTAATGCAACACTATATGTTTTCTGCACCAAGATTTCACTCTAATAGATTTAGTTAAATACTTTGTTTTATATGCTTAGGCCTCTTCACTTTCCAAAATTGATTTTTTCCAACAATGACATTTTGGAACACTATATGTTTTATGCACTAAGATTTCGCTAGAATTTTTCTTATTCTAGGACAGTTATCCGTAGGATATCCAACAGTTAGATGCATCAGAACCACAACACAACCGTCGGAGACCATTTGGAAAGGTTTATTTATATCTAATTTTTTTCATCAAATATTAGATACCCCTATGTCTATTATTTAATGAACAAAAATTGAACTTCATCGGATAGCGACAATCTGAAAAAAGGAAAAACATTGGATACATGACACAACCTCATCGGGTACCCGATGAATTTACATCATTTAGTCGACGATCCAATAATGTCATTGCATCGGGTACCTGATGGATTATCATTAGATACCCAATGAATTTACATCGAGTAGTCTATGGTTGGAAGAGACTATTGCATCAAGTACCCGATGAAAGCTCATCGGGTACCTGACAAATTTACGTTGGGAAGGTGACAGTTTGACAAATCTATTGCATTGACTACCCGATGGAACCTCATCGAATACCCAATGAATTTAAATCAGGTAGTTGACAGTTCAAAAAATCTATTGCATCAGGTACACGACGAAAGCGCATTGGGTAACTGACAGACTGTCGTCAGATGTATGATCTTCAACACAAAAATTGTCAAAAACCATTGCCTAATTGAGTTCCCAAATGTGTCATTTGTTAGATACTATTTATGTCGGATATCCGACAATAATTGAAGTTTAGGATAGCTAGTTAAATTAAACCGATGATTGTTGGATGCTATGTTCATCAAATAATCATTGGCATTGTTAGGATTTATAATCCTCCCTTGTCCAGATACAGTCTCTTAGATCATTTGCCTATCTTAGGAGTCATTTGTTAGATTTTGGTGCCACTAGTGCCACTGGTGCCATTGGTGCCATCAGTGTGCCCCATTGGTGCCATCAGTGTGCCCCATTGGTTCCATCAGTGTGCCATCTGGGTGCCACCAGTGCCAATACCTACACTTTAGGAGCCACTCTAAATGCCACCACCAACCTCCATAAGTTGGTTGTAGTTGGTAGGTAGTTATGCTAAGTTATGCTCCAGTTACACTAAGTTAGATTTCCTCCAATTTAGTTAGCACCAGTCTTGCATGGATGCATAAGGGTAGGCACCATTTCTCACCTACCTCATTATTTTAACTGGTTTAACTGGTTGAGAGACTGAATTAGACATCTAGAGTTACACTAGTGAGCTTCAATAGTGATTTAGACACTGCTAGTTAGGCAATCAGTCAGGATTGAGTTGGTAGATTCGAATCTTATCCACATGATTCGAATTCTCCTTTATGTAACATCATTGTTTACAATTGGGATTAATGAAGATAATGTTGTAATTTACAGATCATCTTTTATCAGTTTTATCTAAAAAATTGTCTTGTTCAGGGTACATTGTTCATTCCATTCTACTGCACAATTTCACCTTATCAATTGCACTCATTGTCTGTAGATCAATGGTTCAATAATTCAAACACTGTAAGGTTTATCGTTACACCAAAACCTATAGATGTTGATGAACATTTGAAACCAAGCAAAAGGCCCTATCATCAGGAGTAGCGGTTAGGCCACATTTTTATATTTCAAGAGGTGCAGTGGTTATACCATGTGGTTGTAATGATACTCCAACACGCTCCCTTTGTTGTAGCTCAGGGGAATTGAACCTAAGACCTCAGCTCTGATACCATGTAAGCCTGGTTTTTCATTACACCAAAACCTACAAATGTTTATGAACATTTGAAACCAAGCATAAGGCCCTATCATCAGGAGTGGCAGTTAGGCCACATTTTTATATTCCCAGAGGTGCGGCGGTTATACCATGCAGTTGTACCAATACTCCAACATGCATTATCTAAATTTTGGCTCATCTTATTGATTTTGGCACATCTTATCATATGGCTAATGATAAATCCATTTTTATCTTAATCAATGTAACACCAAATAAATATTTGTTAATGATTATAGATTTCTTAGTGTTGTAGGGTTTGGAATAGTTTAGTTAGATCATGGTCATTTCAATGATATATTATGAGTTCCAATTCTTTCTTGCAATTTTCTATCAGTATACTAGATGACTCGTTAAGGTGAAGTTAAAAAATGGATTTTTCACCTCATCAAGTTGTAATCAAGTATTTAAAGGGTCTTAAGCATGTCCCAACAACTAAAATTGTTGATGATATTACTAGGTTTTATAGATTTGACAACTTTAGGTCATCATCTTTTCCATCAATTTTCATTGTTCATAGCAATGACTTGAACAAAATTAGGCATGAGGGATTTAGTCATCCAAAATATTTCTCATTGTAGAAGTTATGCAATCATAATATGGTAATTGATCTTCCTCTCGTTTCTTACAGAGATGGTGTTTTTCTCAACTGTGTTCTTGACAAAAATCGTCAAGGAAATTTTGACAAATATGCCTCTTTCCATGCCTTTCCCCCTTGTAACTTGTTCATAGTGATTTGTGTGGTTCACTTCCTGTTATTCTTTCTCTAGTTTCAAGTACTTATTAACCTTCACTAATTGCTTTTCCGAATGCACTTAAGGTTTATTTCTCAAAAATTAATAATTAAGTTTTTTTTGTCTTACAAGGTCCTTGTAGAAAAAACAAATTGTACATCAACCTTTGAAGTTAAGAACAAATGATGGAGGTGAATATATTAATAAAAAATTTACAACTTACTGCAGTACATGGGGTATTCAAATGCAACATATTTTTTTGTATAAAACACAACATAATGGTGTTGTTGATATAAATAATTGCACATAAAAAGAAATAACAATTTCATGATCAATTAAAAGGGATGAAGACTTCATTTTTTGGGAACAATTAATTACAGTCCCACAAAGGATTTAAAATATATAATATTGGAAGAATCACAAAGTAAAATTAAATGAGATGTACGCCACTTTTGTGTGTTTGGGAGTGAAGCATGGGATCACATTCTTCATGAGAAAAGGGAAGTGTTACATCTTAAGAATGAAAAAATCCATTTTGATTATATATTTTGAAGACATAAAAGGTTATAGAATTGTTCAACCTCGTTGGAAGGAAACTTTTGTTAGGAGAGATGTTAAATTTAATGAAATTATTTTATCATGCGAGCCTAATTTTGCATGTGTGCCATCTTCATTAGGAAATCGACCATTGTATCATATTCTATTCCCAAATTTTATGCTAAAGATCCTACTTTTGTTTCTTCTTCAAATGATGACTGTAAGGATGAAAATCCATCTATGCCTTTGATCCTTCCTCCAGTTAGGTCCATTAAGCATGAAATTACATTAGCACCATAACTTACTATATGGATCCATACAACACTAGAAGAAATTGGTAATGTTGCATGCGATCCTTCAAATCAACATTGTTCACATTCAAATTCCAATGAGCCTCTTATCTTTTGTCTCACGTTTCAAAAACTCATGACCCAGATACATTTACAAAAAATTCTTGCCATCCATATTGCAATGAAACAATAAATGAAGAATGGTGTTCCTTAATGACAAACTATACTTGGTATCGTGTATCTCTTCTAAAAGGAATAAAACTGTTTATATGTAAATGTTGGTTGTGGAGCTTGATCTTCTAGAGCCAGAGATATTATTCAGTCATGTTTGTACCCTAGGTGTACTATGCACTCGTTCCCCTTGCTTTGGGGTTCGGGGGGGTTGGGGGCGGAGCCCCCGAGAAAAAATTTTGGGATGTTTTTTGTCCAACAATTTTGTGGACCCATGGTATTGGGTTAATCGTAGTATTTTCCCATGGTATTTTTCCCCTATAAAAGAAAGCATTGTAACATGGTTGTGTATGGTATTATAGCATTGTAAACAATCTCTATGATTGTGTGAGAGAGACTGTGAGAGTGTGAAGAGGAAGTGTAGCAGTTTTGCTGCAGGTTGCATCCCTTCATCTTTCTAGATTGTAATAAAAGGACTGGAAATTTCTTTGTAGACGTAGCCCATTGTTTGGGTGAGCCATGTTATATATGTGTCTCTCTGTAATGTGTTTAATGTGTTTTGCATCTTGTTTAATGATTTAACTATATATTTGTTATTGCTATGCGGTCATGTTTTCTAACAATTGGTATTAGAGCCAAAAGGTATATTTGGCTGGTAAACTCACAGGAAATAAGGGTTCTTGGTTCGAGTGGGAGCAATGGCAGAAGAGGCAAATTTTAGGGTTGATAAATTTAACGGCCAAAACTATCAGTTATGGAAGATACAAATGGAGGACTATCTGTACAAGAAGGAACTGTACCTGTCATTGGGCAAAAAAGCAAAACAGCCAGTGGCTATGAAGGATGAAGAATGGGAGGTTCTTGACAGAAAGGCACTAGGAACAATACGGTTGTGCCTGGCTTCGTCGGTGGCTTTCAATATTTCGAAAGAAAAAACAACGGAGGGCACGATGAGTGCATTGGGTAAGTTCTATGAAAAACCCTCGGCTTCCAACAAGGTATTTTTAATGAAGCATTTATTTAATATGAAGATGTCAGAAGGTGGATCTGTTGCCGATCATTTAAATGAGTTTAATACGCTTACTAGTTAGTTAATTTCTGTAAACGTGAACTTTAATGATGAGGTTAGGGATCTTCTATTCTTGTGCTCATTTCCAGAAAGCTGGAATAGCTTGGTCATGGTTATAAGTAACTCTATCCCTAGTTCAAACACTCTTAAGTTTGATGATGTTGTTGATGTTATTCTTACTGAGGAAATGTGAAGAAAAAGCATAGGTGAGATATCAGGTAGTGCGTTGACCATGGAGAGCAGAGGGAGACAAAATGAGGGAGGAAGGAGCCCAGGAAATCGTGGCTAGTCTAAAAATGGAAGATCAAGTCTAGATTCGGAAAAATAGAGTGTTGGAACTGTGGTAAGAAAGGACACCTGAGGAAAGACTACAGAGCACCAAAGAAGAAAGGTGAGAGGCAGCAAGAGACTACTCAGGAAGCGAATGTAGCAGGTGATGTGTTACAAGAAGCTTTGATTCTTGCATTAGATAATACTAGTGATTACTGGGTAGTATATTCAGGTTCTTCATGTCATGCTACACCCCATAGGAAATTCTTTCATGATTATGTTCAAGGTGATTTTGGACATGTTTTATTGGGGGATGATGAACCATGTAAAACTGTTGGAAAGGGTAAGGTATGGATAAAGTTAAATAATGGAAGTGAATGGCTGCTAAAAGATGTAAGGAAAATTCCTGCTATGAAAAGAAATCTGATCTCAACAGGGCAGTTGGGAGATAGCGGTTGTTTGTCTATGTTTGGAGAAATGTGGTGGAAGATCACTAAAGGATCAATGGTAATAGAAAGAGGAGATAGGATAGGTACGTTATATTTATGTCCTCATAATACTGATTATTCTATCTCTGTAGCTTCCACAGAAACAGGTGCAATGTTGTGGCATCATATGCTTGGCCACATGAGTGAGAAGGGGATGCAGATTCTCCACTCAAGGAAATTGCTTCCAGATCTGAAGCAGCTAAGTTTGGAATTCTGTGAGAACTATGTTTATGGAAAACAGAAGAGAAATATATTTCTCAGGGTTGGGAAACAAAAGAAGAGTGAAAAGTTAGAGCTTTTCCATACAGATGTATGGGGACCAACTCAGGAACAATCTCTTGGTAGCTCTCATTATTATGTTACTTTTATTGATGATGCAACTAGGAAAACTTGGGTTTATTGCATTAGATAGAAATCTGATGTGTTTGATACTTTTAAGAAGTGGAAAGCTTTGGATGAGAATCAGACAAGAAAAAGGTTGAAATGTCTCAGATCTTATAATGGAGGGGAATACTGCAGCAAGGATTTTGACAATTACTCTTCACACAATGGTATTCGCAGAGAGAAGACAGTCCCTGGAACACCACAAGAAAATGGTGTGTCAGAAAGCATGAACAGAACGATCATGGAGCGTGCAAGGTATATGATATTGAATGCAGGGTTGCCCTTATAGTTTTGGGATGATGCTGTAAACATTGTTGTTTATTTAATAAACAAAGGTCCTTCAAGCACTTTGGACGGTGTGATTCCAGAGGAGGCATGGACAGGTGAACAGATAAAATACTCATTTCTGAGAACTTTTGGTTGTGAAGCATTTGTCCATATTGATAAAGATGATAGAACAAAGCTTGAGGCTAAATCCAAGAAATGTACCTTTATTAGATACGGGGTTGATGATTTTGGTTATCGTTTGTGGGATTATGAAAAACGAAAAATCATTAGGAGTAGAGATGTAGTATTCAATGAAAAGGTCATGTACAAAGATTAGTTGCATGGAAAGAAAGTGGAAAAGGAAAATACAGAGTACACAGTGCTTGATGAAATCAAAGAACATGAAGTTCCAAAGGCACCAGAAAATCAAGGACAATAGCAGGTACATGAAACTCGTGCAACTGTAAGAAAATATACCAGGTTAACTAGAACCCCTGAACGATTCTCTCCTTCACTGTATTATTTATTGATGACTAATTCTGGTGAACCAGAATGTTATGAAGAGGCAATTCAGGTAGAAACTAGAAATAAGTAGGAGCAAGGCATGAATGAGTAGATGGACTCATTGGTAAGAAACCAGACTTGGGATTTGGTTCAGTTGCCTGCAGGGAAAAGGGCATTGCAGAATAAATGGGTTTACAGGTTGAAGGAAGAAGATGGAAGCAAGAAGCGATACAAGGCTAGACTTGTTGTAAAGGGGTTTGCACAAAAGAAAGGTATAGATTTTGATGAAATGTTTTGTCCTATTGTTAAAATGGCTTCAATTAGAACTATTTTAAGTCTAGTGGCGGTAGAAGATTTGCATCTTGAACAGTTACATGTAAAACCAACCTTTCTCCATGGGGATTTGGAGGAAGATATTTATATGCAGTAGCCACATGGGTATGAGGTCAAAGGTAACGATAATTTGGTTTACAGGTTGAAGAAGATCTTGTATCGCATGAAGCAAGCTCCAAGGCAGTGGTATTTAAAATTTGATAAGTTTATGACAGAACAAGGTTATGATAGATGTCATTCTAATCACTGTGTTTATTTCAAGAGGCTGGATAACGGAAGATATATTATCTTGTTATTGTATGTGGATGACATGCTTGTTGCAAGGTCTAACATGCAGGATATAAATGTGCTCAAAAGAAAACTACTAAATCATTTGCGATGAAGGATTTGGGTGCTACAAAGCAAATCCTTGGTATGAGAAAAACAAGAGACAGGAAAAATAGCAAATTGGCATTGTCTCAAGGTGAGTATATAGAAAAGGTGTTGCAGAGGTTTAGAATGTAGAATGCAAAACCAGTTAGTACACCTTTAGCCAACCATTTCAAACTAAGTAAAGAGATGTGTCCAGAGACACAGGAAGAGATAGATTGCATGTCCAGGATTCCCTATTCATTAGCGGTTGGAAGCTTGATGTATGCCATGGTGTACACTAGACCAGATATTGCACATGCAGTGAGAGTTGTGAGCAGGTATATGAATAATCCAGATAAAGATCATTGGAAAGCAGTACAGTGGATTCTCAAGTATTTGAGAGGTACCACTTCTCATGCATTATGTTTTGGAGTTTCGGACATTGTTCTATAGGGATATGTTGATGCAGATATGGCTGGTGATAAAGACAATAGGAGGAGCACCACAAGGTATGTGTTTACTATGGGTGGAACAACAGTGAGTTGGATTTCAAAACTGCAACAGGTTGTTGCGCTTTCAACAATGGAAGCAAAGTATGTTGCTGCTACAAAGGCTAGTAAGGAGATGATTTGGTTGTAGAGGTTCATGGAAGAATTGGGTAAGAAGCAGGAGAATAGTAGGTTGTATAGTGACATCCATAGTGCCATTCATCTTGCAAAGAACTCAGCCTTTCATTCGAAGACTAAACATATACAGCTCAATTACCAATTCATAAGATCTGTTGTAGATGAAGAACTGTTAAAACTGGAAAAGATACATACTAGCCAGAATCCTGCAGACATGTTGACAAAAGGAGTAACCAGAGAGAAATTGAGTTCTAGGTCGGTTTCTGTTGGCCTTCAAGCATGAAGGTGAAAATAAGAAATTTTCCAACTCCAAGGTCCAGAGCATAGTCCAGCAGTGATGGAGTTGCTATGATCAGTATCCAAGTGGGATATTGTTGGTTGTGGAGCCTGATATTTCGGATCCAGAGATATTATTTAGTCATGTTTGTACCCTAGGTGTGTTGTACACTCATTCCCCCTAATTTACGTTTTGGGGGAAGCACCCCCGAGATACGGTGGTTCAGAAGGGGTTCGCGGGCGGAGCCCCTGAGAAAGCTTTTTGAGATGTTTGTTGGCCAACAGTTTTGCGGACCCATGGTATTCGGTTAACCGTAGTATTTTCCCATGGTATCTTTCCCCTATAAAAGAAATCATTGTAACATGGTTGTGTATGGTATTATAGCATTGTAAAAAATCTCTGTGATTGTGTGAGAGAGACAGTGAGAGTGTGAAGAGGGAGTGAGCAGTTTTTCTCCAAGTTGTATCCCTTCATCTTTCTGGACTGTAATAAAAGGATTGGCAATTTCTTTATGGATGTATCCCATCAATTGGGTGAACCATGTTATATCTATGTCTCTCTGTAATGTGTTTAATGTGTTTTGCATCTTTTTTAATGATTTAACTATATATATGTTATTACTCTACGGTCCTGTTTTCTAACAGGAAAAGGATGTATATAACTAAGTTTGTTTTAGATGAAAGTGTTGAAAGAAAAAATTCCTAGTTAGTTTCCAAAGGATTTTCTCAAGTTTAAGGGATTGGAAATAATGAAACCTTTGTTCCCATAACCAAAATGAATTCCATCCACCTTGTTCTATCCCTTGCTACTTCATATAAATGAGAGGTCCATCATATGGATGTAGAAACTACCTTCTTGCATGGGAATTAGAAAGAATAAATTTACATGGAACAACTTCCTCCCAATGTTAAAAATGACTCTAGCCTTTTATTTCACATTAATAAATATCTCTATGGCCTTAAGCAAGCTCCTCGGGCTTGGTATGTTAAAATGGATATCTTTCTTCTTGACACTAGTTTTTCTGGATGTCATGTTGACCCCAATGTTTATACCAAGAAAGTAGGTAACCATATTGAAATAATTGTTCTTTGTGTTGGTGACCTTATTCTCACGAGTAGTGAGTCTGAACTTTTAAGCCATGTGAAATCCAACCTTAAGAAGGAATTTGAAATGACAGACTTAGGACATTTGCATTATTTTCTTAGCCTCCAAGTCTTACAAACCAAAGAAATATTTTTTCTTTATTAGTCTAAGTATGCACGTGACCTTCTTTGTCACTTTAACCATCCCCATTTCCCTTCCAATCTAGAGTCAAACTTTCTTCCATTTGTACCACACAAAAAGTAGATGCCACCATGTATCGTCAATTAGATGGCAGTATTTTGTATTTGACTCATACCCATCCTGATAATACCTTTGAAGTTGGTCTTATTTATATGTATATGCATATTCCCCTTGGAATCCATTGGAAAGAAAGAAATAGGACACTTCCTTATATTTGGGGTATAGTTCATTTTGGTATACAATACAATTTAGGGTGGGGGCGGAGTTCCTAGATTTGTTGGTTTCACTGATTTTTATTGGGTTGGAAACATTTTTTATTAGAAGTCTATTATAGGCTATGTTTCTAGTCTTTATTCCAAACCTATCGATGGGGCTTGTAAGAAGCAACAAGATCTTTTTATTTCCTCAACAAAAGTAGAGTATTGAGCCATAGTTAATGCAAATCAAGAAGCCTTGTGGATTTATAATATCCTTTTAGTGTTTGGATTCCGACAACAACATATGACCACACTCTAGTATGGCAATAAGTGTTCCATGAAGCTTTCTAACGATCAAATTAAACATTATCACAACAAACACATTGAGATACACATGCACTTCATAATAAATCTTATTTGGGATAACATTCTCAGAGTGCTCTTTTTTTCCTATAGATAATCAAGTTGCAAACCTTTTCACAAAGTCGCGTACACAATCAAAGTTTTCAAACTCCATTCCATGTAAGGAGTTCAAGAAGTTGTCATTAAGGGGGGATAAGCTCTAATGTGTCATTTCTTCTCCCAAGTTATTCTGAAGGGTGGATTTTAGGATATTTAGACAATTAGGAGTTAAATATTAATATCAACTTCGTCTAATGTGTATTTAAGTAAGGTGTGTTTCTTTAGTGTGCATTTGTACTTTGTAATCCGATGGCCATGATATGTTCTAGACATAAATTGACCTGATAAATCATCTTCTTCTTGATACTAACGACTATATTGATTCATGGATTAACACCCAATTGGTCTGTGATCTCTATTTAAAGAGAATAAAGGGTCATTTACTAATGATCGATTGTGAGAAAATCATATATAAAATATTTTCCTTTTGCATTAAAATACTACCTCGAGTGATCACATTGGTTGGGGCCATAGACTATTTCCCTTTCTAAGGGTTCTAACTACATAATACATTGGTGTATTGATCTTTTATCTATTTGTATGAGTGATTACGTAAGGTGTTTTCCATGTATAGAAATGCCATGTTTTTTCATATAATTTAAATGAAAAATATTAATAACATAAATAGGATGAAATTACAATCATGTAATGTATTCCATAGCATTCTATTGTCATAGTCAAAATTAATCAATTAAAAGTTATTATTAATAAATTATCATCAACTCAACTCTTTTTATTTAGTCTAACCTCACTTGACTTGATGATAATTCGATTTGTTTTGTAAGATAGTTTTCTTTTGAATCACTGGAAAGAAAACATAGAGTACAACAACAAAACGGCTAACCTACTAATAGGGAAATCAGGTTATCCAGTTAGACCAAAAGTCAAATAGGACTGAGTTTGAGAATCCAAATAAGAACAAAATTGTCCTACATAGGTGAGGGCCTCCCAACATAATTGAGAAACCAACGCCTTCTCTGATCGAAACTCATGTTGTTTGTGGTGCACAAATTTCTACCCAAAACATTGTTTAACATAGAATAGGCATGTCTTCGCATCTTAGAATAAAAATTTGTAAAAACAAAAGAGTTACCTATCCTTTGTCAAAACCAAAAGTTGAGCAGTATCAATTTCATCATGAGGTTGGTTTCTCACCTGTAGAGGAGTATTAGCCACATCACCTAGGGTGTACAACTTGTTGTAAATGTTGTTAATATCTTCCCAAATGGCTACGAGAACCATACAAATTCTCACTTGAGTTTGAAATCAGTCCATGAGAACTCTACCCAAGAAAATTTTCAGAATCTAGTAGGGGCCTAGGATAGAAGTGATCCCTGCAATCATGGCCTTTGTTATGGTCATGCCATCCAATTAGGTTTAGTATGCCTCCTTTGGATGAGGTTGAAAACCCATTGTGAGGCTTGCCTCCGCTTGGTCAATGTCATATATGATGTACAATGGAATTTCCATAGTGAACCAAAGCTCTAGCAATCTTTTCCTTGCATCTTGTCGCAACAACTTCTTGCTCGTTGACATAACATGGTTGAGCCCTAACAAAAAACACTAGAATTGCATCAGAGTTGAACATAGTACTCGTGTAGTGAGACAAACAGAACCTTGTCGAGCTTGAAGAGATCCATAATCCATCATTTTTCCATACCATCTACATAGATATCATAGAGTCACAGTTAAAGTGCTCATGTAAACCAAGATATGACATACCACTAAGATCACATTTGCATACATTTTTCATGGCAGCCATGAATGCTCGAGCGTGGAACTATAGACGAAGAGTGAGGTGAAAATCCTGCAACAAAATCGAGTTCATGCTAGAGCAATTAGAACCCCACGTTCCCCTCCTCTCTATCGTATCCACCTTCACCATTAATAGCTACTCCCTCTACATGTCGATTAGAAGGAGTAGGATGAGCCTCCATTCTCACCCATCGGAGGACACTTGATGATAATTTGGTATTAATAACTTCTCGTTGATTAATTAAGACTATAACAATATTATCTTATTAATATATTTCATTAATGTAGTCTCATCGTATTGGAATGCTATCATTAATATGCTTCCTTTTTATTGGTTCATTACTTACTTTAATTTAATTCATCTTTTCATTATGTTTTTTTTATATTTCATTCTTTTAAAATAGTTATAATGTTTAATATTATTTTCTCCATTTATTTATTGCTTTGTTTTATATAATTTTATGTTAATCTAATTAATTTTGGTATTTAACATTAAATAAAATCATAGTTATTTCTTCTTTTTATTCATTCAAGGTTTTATTTATTAAATAAAGTATTATTATTTTTAATTATGTTTTTTTAAAATTTTATTCTTTTAAAATAGTTATAATGTTTAGTATTATTTTCTCTATTTATTTATTATTTTGTTTTATATAATTTTATGTTGATCTAATTAATTTTGGTATTTAACATTAACTAAAATCATTGTTATTTCTTCTTTTTATTTATTCAATGTTTTATTTATTAAATAAAGTATTCTTATTTTTAATGGATAATCTTTTTAATTATATTTATTCCAAAGGTTTTGTCTTGTTTATCTAAAAAAAAATTAATTTATATTCTTTGATCATGGATGGAGTGTCTACATATTTTTAAACTCCAATACAATTTATTTCTAAAATATTACCATGGAAATGTTCATACTTAAAACTATAAAGGTTGTTTTATAACCTTAAATATCGAAATGTGTAATTTTAAGATATAATGAACCAATATTAATACAATTTGAACAAGTAGACAAACCGTCTAAGAATGGAAATATAAAGAATTTTTTTCTACAACAAATATTCAATTATTACTAATCTCTTTCTCAACAAAGCATGCATACAAAGTACTTAGATATATTGGTTTTGAGTCTTTGCCTACAATTTTTTGGGATTTAGGGGTTTTGGATGATAGTTTTTTTTCTAAAAACTTAGGTCATTTTAAAAAATGAAAGTTAAATTTTTTTTTCTAAAAACTTAGGTCATTTTAAAAAATGAAAGTTAAAATACTTTAATACCACTAATGATAATTGTATTAACCCAGCTAAGAAAGATAAAATCTATGGTTAGCAGAATGGATGTTAAAGTATTATAACTTCGGAAGATATTCTATTGTACTTTTGGTGTATTCCCCTTCTGGGATGTTATTCCTCCATTCGGAGATGTCCTTGATGTAATTGGTCATGTAAAAGTCATGAGGTAAACAATCCATTGTAAGTCAAGGCAATAGTACCCAAGTGTCAATATAATAAATGTTATTTGTAGTGTCCACTTGGACAAGTGGGCCCATTCAGTTATAAAAGTCAGCCCTGTTAAGTTAGAGGGAAAGTCAAGAGAAGAATATAAATAGGTGAGGTGCCTCTCTCATTATCACATAGATTACACACTCAAGTATTGCGCTGGAGAGAGAGAGAGAGAGAGAGAGAGAGAGAGAGAGAGANCTATATTGAGGGAGTTTTACGGGGTTTTCTCCCTTGTGATTTCCCGAGGAAAATCTTTGTGTTCTCTTGTGTTGTTGCACTTGTCTTTCTTTCAGTGATCCATTGCTTATGGTTATGATGTTATGATGCAAAATGTTTTAGATCTTGTATAACCATTAAAAAATATAACATGGTATCATAGATACCCTGAAATAATTCTTTGTGCAGCTGAAACAGTGCTACAGCTACAACTATTGAAGATTAGGGTTTCATGCTTGAAAACCCTAAAAGACTAAAACTAGTAAATTTGGTACATTCACTATATCTCGATATTGTAGAATGCTCAGGAGCCAAAACTTTTACAAGACAAATATAAATTACTGCTAAACCCTATGTAAACGTGTTAGCCTCAGATTCGCTATAATATAGGAGATAGGATTCCTCCAATCAGGGTTCCATCCTCTCCCAGGGTTCAACCTTAAACAGGTAACCTAGGGAGAATTGTTATATCTCGGGCTAGGAAGGTCCAAATGAAATTTCGCAAGATGTTTCAGATAGGGCATAGACTTTAGTTTTCGTGGTAAAAGTTTCTGATCCCGAAGATGAAACAGTGACATGTGGAAGTCCGTAGAAGTTCTCTATGTTGAACGGTCCTTAAATAATTCATCTTGGGAAACTTCGCATAAGTCCCACTTGATGAATGCATTTTTGCTCTAACCTATGGGGTTGGAAAGAATACATACCATTATACCTTAGGAAAAAATGTCAGACCTTGAGGAGATGAAATTTAGGATATAGAGCAGAAACAATATCAGTCATTTATGCAGAAGAAACCGAATAAAAACTAGGGCTCCCTCTTCCAGACACTTCCCTCCACCAATCAGTTGAAGAAGGAGGACCATCAAATTCACTCTAGGAGGGTGCATTTATCTATGCAAGAATTTTCTCATTTTGTGGACTTTCATTTTTTTGACATAACACTGCTGCCGAAGAAAACTAGGGCTTCAGATATTTGCAGTTTTGTCCTCAATTTTGGAAAAATAAGTATGTTTTTCAACTTTTCTTGAGGAAACTCATCTTTCTATCCAATCAGAACTGAAAGATACCTAAGTTGATAAATTAGGATTTCTCTGTCAGACCCTAGGTCCACCAAAAGAAGTCTTTCAAAAAATTCTTCAACCAAGCATCAAGTTGAAACAATATCACTAGTAAGTTTCATCCTCTCTATTTCCATTTGAGGTTCTCATTTTTTATCATGACGATAAATAGTACCAAGATTGAGGACAAGCTTGAAAGAGTCGTGAACTTCTAAGCATGGAATTATATAGTGCTTGTCATACTTGAAGAAGCATGCCATGAAGAACTATGTCAAAGAAGTAGCTATAGATCTAGATGAAGATAAAGTTGAAGCCAATAAGGACCTAGTAAAAACAAAGATGAGTATTTCCGCCTCCATTGGATCTCACAGGTATCATCCTTGAAGACTCCCAAGGATATTTTCGATGCAATGAACAACATGTATGAATATGACCTTGAGGACTCAACTCAAGAATGTGAAGGTGCAATGTTTGAAACATTCAATGATTACTTCACAAGAAGATCCCATATCAAGGAGCAATTGGAAGCAGTTGAAGCCAATGTTAAAGAAGAAGAAGCATAAATTACAACTTTGAATGGTCTTCCAAATTCAGTCAAAAGAGTTTTTCTAGTAGGAAGATCACATATGGAGGAATGCACGATTGATTGATGGAAAAATAAGAAGAGATTACAATCAAGCCCTAACAACTCATGCCAAGTAGAGAAATAATAAAGAACATTTCCGAAAAGAGTAGAAGGATATCTCACAACTCAATAGTTCAGTTGTGATAAGAAAGGACACTCTGCAAAAGAATGTCCCAAGGAGGATGAATGGTAGGACGATATGATCTAGAAGCGTTAGTCGATCATACATAATGATGTCTGGATATGAGTTCAAAACATGAAGGGAATTTTTGTAAAGTCTTCCCAAGTAAATCTACAAGACCGAGTATACCGTCGATCGATGTACCAAAAGATACGAAGCAAGGTTGTAGGTTCTATCAAAACAGAGAGTTGATTATGGAAAGACATTGCTTTAGGAGCTAGACACACCTCTTCAGTAATGGATATTACACTAGACAATTGGTGTAATCAAAGTAAAATAATATATCAAGCAACCTATATAGTTTGAGACTCTCTACAGAGAACCACCTATGTACAGAAGGATTTGCACAAGCTCAGTAGACACCCATGGGATAACACATACAATTACATGAGAAATTTGAGGATAAACTAGAGTGATGGACATCCCAACCTTTACTACAAGGTTGAAGATAGAATCCTATAAAGGACGAGAAGCTCATAGATGGATAGAAAGAAGACTAGTAGCAGAGGAGGCTACCTGTCACTCCAATGTCCTAATACAGATACAAAGGGAGGATGGTGCTCCATCTCGAAGGGAGTGACTATGTTAGATCTCAAAGGTCGAGAATATTGACATGATTCTTAGGATTAGAGAAAGCGGAGTGTTTCTCTCAATACAACTAAGGATGAATATATTACAACTGAGAAGAAAGCAAGTAAATATTCCTCAAGTAATGAGGAATCTAATTAAGAAGAATTATACCGATGAAGATGAAGATTATACTCTTATCCATTTCATCATTGGATAAGAAGAGATGCTCTAGTAAGACACACAGAAACAGTTCTATGTGATATGTGGTGTTAGAAGACTTGCTCAGTATTTCCGATAATGAACAAGATAGGAACAGATCCTCAGAATCAAACGATGAAGTTGAACACAATGGCAGAGACTTCAGTAATTCAAGAAGACAAAGATCAAGATGGAGTCTACCAAATAAACAAGATAAGTATTTGAATTGTCATTTCCTACATATATCTAGTTGTTCAAGATGTGTACATAGATATGTTTCTAGATTTAGGAAATGTATTATGCATATTAGAATATTTGTATTTTACTACTAATATGCAGGTGATGGGTAAGTGGCTTATGTTGTTGTACAACGTTCCATTGTTACTTATGAAATAGTGTCTTGGAAAGATGGAAGACATGTAGAAATTTATCATAAATAGATGATTATTACATTAGCGAAAGTAGTTGCATGATTATATATATATATTTATGCATGAGAAGTTGTCATTTTGAATATGTTACGAAATGCCTCTAATCATACAATTGTATTTGACTTGTAGGAAGGATGGTATGCAATCACCTACAAGAGAAGAAATGATGAAGTTATGGATGTACGATACAGTTGTGGATGTACGATACAGTTTCATATGTACGATACAGTTGCGGATATAGGATAGAGTTGCATATGTATAAGAGAATAATGATGCAGTTGCAGATGCACAAAAGAAGAATGATACAAGTTGTAAAAGTACAATGTAGTTGTGGATGTACAAGAAGAGAATGTTAAAGAAAAAGTTGCAAAAGGGAGCTGTAAATCTCAAGCATGTTCCTACAAAGGAACAAGTGGCAGATCTGTTGACTAAGCCTCTAGCTCGTATAAAGTTTGAATACTTTTGAGACAAGACTGGTGTAGTCCGAAAGGACCTCTCTCGAAAGAGGGAGTGATAGTAGATGGATGATGGATGCAGTGGCAGGTAGCTCAGTCTAGAGGAGGGTAAGTCTGGATAGGCTTGTTTGGCCCGAAAGGGTTAGTATGCCAGACGAGGCCTGTTGATCCTAGGGGGATTAGTATGTCTATGTAGGCTTGTTTGGCCCGAAAGGGTTAGTAAGACAGACAAGGATTGTTTGATCCCCAGGGAGATCCATCTGTCTAACTAGGCTTGTTTGTATTGAAATAGTTAGTAAGTTAGACAAAATGCCTGAATGGATCTACCAGAGAACTCACCGTGATGTTGCTCCAAGACGTTGAAGGGAAAATATGTATCCTCAGTATTGCTAAAATGTTGGTTATTGATGATTGTTGATGATGATTGTTGAGATGTTTGATGGTTGTTGTAGTATTGTTATACTACTGATTATCGATGATTGTTGATGATGGTTGTTGAGATGTTTTGATAATTGTTGAAATAATTGTTTCAGTATTGTTATACCGATGCTTGCTGAGATGTTTGTTGAGATGTTTGCTGAAATGTTTTCTTCAGTATTGTTATACTGATGATTGTTGAGATGTTTGCTTTAGTATTGTTATAATGATTATTGAGATGTGTGATTTTGTATTACTATACTAATGATTTTTGTGATGATTGTTGAGATAGTTGCAGTGTTGTTACACTAATGATTATTGATTGTTGAAGATAGTTTCAGTATTCAAATACTGATATGATGGGTTCAATATTTTTCATACTAATATTGATGTCGAAAGCTCAGTATTTCTATATTGATGTTGATAATGATGTTACTTCAACATTTGTATGGTGATGTTGTGGTTAGGGTCCCAACACCTTGTGTTGATGTTGTTGATATGGTTGTGGTCTCAACACCCTGTGTTGATAATATTGATATGGTTGAAGTCACAACACCTTTTGTTGATGGCGTTGATATGGTTGTGGTCCTAGCACCGTGTGATGATAATGTTAATGTGGCTGAAGTCACAACACCTTGTGTTGATGATGATGATGTTGTCTCAACATTTTTATGTTGATGATGATGATGATGTTCCAGCATCTCTATGCTGATAATGCAGATGATGATATAACATTTATTGATGATGTTTATTTAGCACTAACATGCTAATGACATTGTTGTTGCTTCAGTATTTACATACTGATGATGGAGATGATGATGTTTCAGTATTTACATACTGATGTTGCATACAATGTTTCAGTATTCACATACCGATGACGAAGAAGAAGATTCAGTATTCACATATTGATGTTACAGAAGATGATTCAATATTCTCCTACTGATGTGGCAGAATAAGATTCGGTACTCACATGTTGATGTTATAGAAGAAGGTCTAGACGATGATTCAGTATTCACATATTGATGCTACAGAAGATTATCCAAAATATGATTCAGTATTCATACACGGACGTGATGGATGATGACTAAATATTCACATACTGATGCTATAAGAAGAAGACCCAAAAGATGATTCAGTATTCTCATACTGATAATATAATTCAGAAGATGATAGAAGATGCTCGAGTACATATAGAATTTGATTCATTATTTATATATTGAAGATTGCGTAAGATTATCCAGTTGAGATTGATGATGAAGATGAATGATGATGTTCCAAAACTTCCTATGAAATATAGAGATTCGCCAATTAGTTGTACAGTTGTGATGATAGTTGTTGTTGATGTAGAATACCTTCCTATTTAAGAGGGAGCGTTAAAGTATTGTAACTTCGAAAGATATTCTATTGTACTTTTGTTGTATTCCCCTTCAGAGATGTTATTCCTCCATTTGGAGATGTCCTTGATGTAATTGGTCATGTAAAAGACATGAGTTAAACCCTCCATTGTAAGTCAGGGCAATAGTACCCAAGTGTCAATATAATAAATGTTATTTGTGGTGTCCAGTTGGAAAAGTGGGCCCAATCAGTTAGAGAAATCAGCCTTGTTAAGTTAGAGGGAAAGTCAATAGAAGAATATAAATAGGTGAGGCGCCTCTCTCGTTATCACACATTTTACACACACAAGTATTGCACTGGAGAGAGAAAGAGTCTGATGTGGAATATGAGCAACTATTCTTATTGTCGGGGTTTTACAATGTCTTGGTTGAATTCTATATTGAGGAAGTTTTTCGGGGTTTTCTCCCTTGTGGTTTCCCCGAGTAAAATCTTTGTGTTCTCTTATGTTGTTGCACTTGTCTTTCTTTCAGTGATCCATTGCTTATGGTTATGATGTTATGATGCTAAATGTTTTAGATCTTATATAACCATTAAAAAACATAACAATGGAAACTCTCATTAATGTGTCTAATCAACCAATAATTCTTGTAAATAACATGATATAACTATATTAATATTTGAAACCCTATGTAAGAACTTATAAGAAGGGGAATATTGATCCAAGTTTGAGAGGCTTAGTCTTCCTCAACTAGATGAAGGCAAGAAATCTCTAATTCCAAAAAGTTTGTAAGGAAGTCTCAACTAGATGAAGACAAGAAATTGGAAAGTCTAAATTTTTTTGCGAAAGGAAGTCCCCATCATGTGATTTAGTGAAATAACATCAATCAAATCAAGTAATCGGGAAAGAAACTAGGAGTAAATGGAATCAAACAACTAACAAAACAAAAATTAAGAGGGAGGGGATGGGGAAGAAATTTTAGAACTATATTAATGAAGTCAATTAGAGTTCTAGACCTAAAGATAGAATAGCAAATTGAATATTATTAGTTGGAAGATAACTAGTACAAAAACCCATGGCATGAAAGCAACCATTATGATATTTCTAAACAATCAAACAAAAATTGGCATCTCCTTCTGCAAGGGATTAAGTCAATTATCCCAAGGGATTGGCACAAGTAGATGTCAACAATGTTGTTGGGCATTCCTTTAGTTCCATGCTAGAAGGTTTCAAATTCAATCTTCTAAGTTAGGTGCAATAGTTTACACCGATGGATTTACTAGGGATGTCCTCAATGAATAGGGGGAAGCATCCCCTAATATTTTGCATGAGTTTTTCCATAAAAAAAATACTTATTAAATCCATTAGCTTTATGTTAAACACTTCTCTCAGTTTCTTTGGATTAAATAAATTTTAATTTTTTTATATTTAAACCAAGGGATTATGCTTTTAGTCATTCTGGTGTCACATGGTCTTTATAATGAAGTTGTTAGATTTGGAATTTACCCTCGCTAAAGATGTATATGGGCCATCTACCAACAAGATAACTATATTTGGTAATTTCTTAATCTTTATGCACATAATTTGCATGATGATTTAAGCTAAAACTATGGGTTTAGTTATCCCTAAATGTAGAGCAAATATCTTGGATATTTGGGTTTTTTTAACATGGTAGAAGCCAATTGAGACAAACAGTGAGGTTTTCCTTTTACATGGAAGGGAAAATAAAATTGGAATGGACAAATTTGAATATAGAATTTTCAATAATAGAACCTCTTTTGGGGGGGAAGTCATATGTCTGACAATGTTAGATTATCACATCTAATAAAAAGAAAGGAAGGGAGGAAAAAAATTTGGCCATATATGGATAAACTCCTTATTAATTATGTACATTATATTCATTTAAAGTTATCATTTTTCTTAATATGACCATTATCGAATGTAAGTATGAATTCTAAATTCAATGCCTCATTTGAATGAGAACCTGTATCTAAAAATTTTTAAGCCATTTTGAAAAAAAATATATTTACTTTTTCCTTATGACATCTTCACTCCTAATGCAATAGACTTCGTAAGACACTTTACAAGGGTTAAAGCTACACAAAAGAAAAACATAATTGTAATTGTAAAACACCTACTTTGATGAAAACTTAAATCATGAGAATATTAAGAAGATCAAGTTCTTTTTAAAAAATAAGTTTAAAAACGCACAAATATATAATTATTTAGTTAAAATAAGGAGGCAAAGGTTATAAATATCATTCCATATGTTTGAATTTTTTTTGGGTGACCTAGTACCTACTAAGTTTTGAACTAATGATTGTACACAAAAACTTAACAATATACTCTTTCACCATCTATTCTACATTTTGTAGACTATATGTTTGAAATTTAAAAAAACAACTTTAAAAATAAAATAAATTATCAAATTAAAACAAAGAAGCATATATATATATATATAATTTAAACTAAAAAATATTTTAAAAAAATAGATTTAAAATATATAAAATAAATAAATAAAATAAAACTCTTTAAGAGTTATTTTATCTAACCTTAGTTTGTTCTCTTATGACGAGGCAATTAAGACATCACAATGCCACATTGTTGTATTATAAGATAAGGAAATGGAAGAAAGTTAAAAATGGCCAATTGCATTGGTTATCTCATATATGAAGGCAACTCCTTATTGGGATGGCGTCCTCTTAGAGCTTTATAATATGAAATCATTGAACTGAGTTATTATGATTCATTTAGTTTTACAAATAAATCTTTGAATCTATCGATCTTTAGGGAAATAGAGAGACTTCTCATAAAATTGATGAGATATGGAAATCGTTAGAAATGGGAAACATATTTTTAGTTAAGGTAAATGTTTTTATATATTTTTTATTAATTATTTTTAATATTCATATTGAATTTGTTGAAGGAAAATGTATCTTAATTAGGAAGACATATTTTTATTTACCTTAGTATCAAGGAAACAAGTTTGTTTGGGTGGTATTTAATAATTTGGAGAATGTTTATGAAATAATAGAATGAGTAATTAGAAAAAAAGGCGTAGTTTATTGGCATTGTATTTAAATTTATTGATATTGTGTCTAGATTTTTAATTATATTTTTTTGGGGGAATTTTTTTTATATAATAAATCTAAAAAAAAACTTGATTTACTTTCACAGAGTTGAGATTAAGAATAGGGTTTGTCGGTACCTTGGCATCACCATATAATTATAGGAATGAATGCAACACTAACAATATTCAATATAATCAATAGCCACATTTGACAAACCCCTCACAAGGGAGGAGCATGCCCATCCAGATTTCAAGCCAAGTCGTTGTCACTACAACCATCCCATGTTGACGCTACACCACAACTTGATGGACTAAAAGGAAACAACAAACATGTGTGTGGGATTTTATTCATTGTGGTATGTATAAATCATATGATCATTTAATATAATCTCTTTGAATGCAACCACACAATTGACCAATATGTTAAGGTGACCCAATGGACCTTGCATAGTAGTGAAAAACTCCTCACTCATCACCAATGGATCCAAACCCTTCAAACATTTTGAAATATGCTTACATTGTCTTGTGAATAAGTGATTTCCGACAAACCCATGTACCTTGGAAATATAATTTTGTTAAGGGTTTTCTTTAATTTCTCTTTGTTTTATAATTGCTTCTCTTGATCTTACTAGTGTTTTGTATGTTCCTGGCTTTAACTAAAAATTTCCTTTCACTTCTAGTGATGATAGATCTCGAATATATGGTTGAGTTTGGCAATCAATAAGTCCTCCTTTAGAAGAGATTCCCAAATCCTTGTCAAGTGCTAGTCAAAGGTGTTCAAGAGGGTGGTCTATACAAGTTGTAGGGGGATCTTGTGAGAGCTCTAATGCATGACAATGACAACTTGTATGATCTTTGGCACAATAGTCTATCTCACATGCACTATGGAGTGTTGTTGATCTTGAGGTACATGGTGCAAGGATTGTTAGACTTCAAGGCTAAGAAGAAAGGATAGTGCAAGAGTTGTGCACTCTATAAGCATGTGAAGGTTTCTTTTCTAACTACCAAGTATAAGCCCAAAGAGATTTTTTGACCCGTTCCACTCAGAGGTATGTGGACCAATGTATTTAGCTTCCTTACAAAGAGTGCATACTATAATTGATGATTCCTTTAGGAATTCCTAGATCTACTTCATGAACACCAAGGATGAGGTGTTCGGGAACTTTCAAGAACTTAAGACTTTTCTATAAAATCATACAAAAAATTAAGATAATAAGGTCTCACCAATAGAGGGGAGTATACCTCAAGGATTTTAACACTTTTTGTAGGGAAATGAGATTCAAAAAGGAGCTAACATTTCCCTAAAACCCACAACAAAATGGGGTTTCAAAGAGGAAGAACAAGTCCATCATAGAGGCAACCAAATCTATGTTCCATGAGCTAGATCTACCCATATGTGTCTAGGTAGAAGAATGTCTTACAATTGTCTAGATTCTTAACCAGTGTCCTCACGTGGTCCTCACCAAGTATTCAAGGACAAGACACTAGAGCGAGAATTCACATGTGAAAAATCTCAAGTAGCACATGTTTTTGTTTTCAGTTTTCCTATTTACATTCATATACATCATGAGAAAAGGACCAAGTCAAAACCCTCTAGTTTGAAGGGTATCTTCATGGGTTACAGTGAGACCTCAAAGACTTACAGATTCTACTTTCCGTCTTAGTGGAAGGTAGTGGTGAGCATAGTTTTCAAGTTTGATGAGGGTGCATGGTCAATGTCTCTAAAACCTCTGGTAGTGACCAAGAAGGTAGGAAATATTGTTGTCCCAAAGTTTGATTTGCAAAAATCAAATCCATATCAACAAGCTTTTGGAGGGGTTTGGTGTGCATATTTAGCATCTTGTTCAACGAAGAAGTCTAAGTGGTTCAACGAAGAAGTCTAAGTGGTTCACCCAAACACTATAGGAGGCACATGATCAAGTTGGAGCTCCTATGACTTCATTTCAAGTAATCCATCCTCCAAAGAAATATCTAAACTGCGTGCAACTAATTTCTTCCATCATTAATGTAAGCCTTCAAGTTTCCAAGAGGCAAAATGTCAAGTTTGGCAAGATACCATATTGTAAAAGTACAACTCCATCATGAAGAATGATGTGAATGAAACAATGCCTAGACCAAAAGGGAAGTCCATGATTGACTCTAAGTGGTTGTGCAAGGTCAAGCATGCAACAGATAGCAATGTAGAAAATTTCAAAGTTTGGTTTGTGGCTAGAGGGTTCTCCTAGAAAGAGTGAGTTCAATGTGAGGAGAGTTTTTCTCTTGTTGCTAGGTATACCTCTATCAAATTCAGTTTGTCTTAGTAGCAGTGTTTTGTTAGATTTTATATTAGATTGATGTAAAGACACATTTTCTTAATTCTTTGATTGAGGAGGTATATATAAACCAATCAAGAGGCTTTGAAGTGCATGGGCATGAGACCCATGTTTGTAGGTTAAAGAAGGCCCTTTATGATTTGACATACGAACCATGTGCATGTTACTATAGGATTGATGATTATCTTTCAAGTTTGGGTTTCACTAAGACAAATGCAAATTCCAATCTTTACAATTTGCTTGACTTGTTTTATTCTTGTATGTAAACGATCTCATACTTACAAGAAGTTCAAAGAAACTCATAAAGTTCAAAGAAACTCATAGTTCGGTGCAAGATAGAGTTGGCAAGAGAATTTGACATGATGGGCATCAGATTGATGCACTGCTTTTTGGTTCTAGAGGTGTGGAAAAATCTAGGTAAAGTTTTCCTTGGAGAGAGTAAGTACACACTTGAGATTCTAAAGAGATTTCAGATTATGGACTACAAACCCATAGATACTCCGACGGTAACAAACCTGAAGTCCTTTGTTGATTTGGATTCTAATTTAATTAATCCATCCATGTAGGAACAATTGATTATTCCCTCATTTGATTGGTAAATACTAGACCTGGCATATGTTTTGCAACAACTGGAGTCCAAGGATGATTTTAAGAAACCATACTTATTTAAAAGTGTATAAATGTTGGTGAATCTTGCCAATTCTTAAAATGCCAACTATAAAATGTTTGGCAATATTTTTCAAAAAAAAAATTATTTCCAAGGATTGTATATCATTTATATAATAATTTGGCGATTTTTAGAGTGAAAAAGGTTTACCCCATCAAAATTAGGCGAAACAAGGCTTCAAAAAATGCAAAATGGCGAATCTCTTTTTGGAGAAAAACCCCTAAAAATAGCCCATGGGCTAAATTTCACCCCTAAAATTATCCCTGCTTGAGTCAATACATGGTGCAATCCAAGTAGGCTCATTTGGTTATTGCAAAACATGTGCTCCAATGCTTAAGGGCACAATGCATTTTGGACTAAAATATGTTGATGATGAAGAGGTGTTGTTGCAAGGGTTTTCAGATTCTGAATGGGTAGGTAGTGCTAGTAATAGGAGCACTTCAAAGTGTCGGTTCAATTTAGGTTTAGGTGTGGTTTTTTGGTTCAACAAGAAACAAACTCTTGTATCACTCAATTTAGCAGATCCAGAATATATGGAAGCCAATTTTGCTAGTTGTGAATCCATCTGGCTTCGCAAATTACAAGCAGAGTTAATAGATCAAACTTTGGATACTACTTTTATTTACTGTGGCCATTAGAGTTTTAACAAACTCTCTAAGAAAACAGTATTTCATGATCGATCAAAACATATTGAGGTCATGTACCAATTGCAAAAGGGAAATTCAAGATTATTAGAGGAGAACAACTTGATGTGGCACAGAACTCTTTCCTCGATAAGAGAGTGTTAGTGAAGTGTACCTCAACTAGTCTTCTACAATAACAGATCTGCTCACTTGTTCTACAACATCGTAGAAACTATAGAGGATCATTCTTTATTTATAGAGAGAGAGAGAGGCTGCCAGCTAGCCTTGGTTAAGGTATGTGCCACCACTAGCTAATCTTAGTAGCATCTATGCATGCATCACAGACTAGTTTTTCAGTTTGGGTTTAATTTAGTGAATACTATTTTTGAGTTTGAGTCACATGCAAACCTACTTTGTAAACCCTAGTATCCCTTCTCATATTTATAAGAGAGAGGGTACATGTACAAATTCATTAATTAGTTCTTGAGTCTAGCAACTAGCAGTTTAGGAACATTTTCAGAATGAATAAAAGTAGTGCACCTGTTAATAGTGACCTGATTGAGTTATCCTTATAATTGTATGTATTCATAGATTCTACCATAATTTACATATTGTTGTTTTGATAGTGCTTATTTCTAATTATTTGTGTCCCATGCAAACAATATATCATATAGAATTTGTGTATCATGTGTTAGATAATTTCTACAATAGAGCAATCAATTTCGAACTATGGCTACATTGATGTGATGAGAATGGTCTTTCTTTCCTAAAAGTTATTTTCATTATTTTAGATCAGCTTCGAACTAAAGAACTTAAAGTTGTAAATTGATGGATTGTTCTTATCGTATCTAACTTATGGTGTAGATCATAAAAAAATCTTAAATGAGGATAACAAAAAAAATGTCATTTTTAAAATTTAGGTAATTTTGCCTAAAAACATGTTACTTTATCAGTATTATTTATGATGAATTAACATACACTGTATAACACACAACGACACTAAAACATTTTATGAGTAGTTTATCACCCATATAAGTCTATTAATCAAATAATATACATCGTTGTAACATAGTGTGAAACACAACTTATTTTTTTCTAAATAGTTATTAATAACACAAAGTTCATATATTTCTCAAATTCATAGATTTAAAAATGTTTTAAAATTATACAAAAACTTATGGTTGAATGTTAAGAGACATTGCTGTGAGAAATTCAAATATCAAATCTTCCAGGCATCTTACCTCAAATTATCTAATATGGTGCCAAGTGAGAATTAAATGTGATCTTTCCATTATATTTGCATTAGAGCTCACTGATGTTCCTGGAGAGATATTTGCCAAGTTCCCATGTCTCAAGAAAATTTGGAGTGGATAATTTGAAATGGATAGAGAATGTTTTCTTTTCGCAAGGAATGATTTAGGAGTCCCTGATCAATTTTATGTGCAAAAAGGGGACACTTCAAAAACTTCTAAGCATTGCCATGTCTTCATAAGCCCCAGTTGGCATCAAATTTTGTTGTTATTATTTTGGAACCAAGTCCACCAAATGTGCACCCTCATGGGGCTAGCTTAGTTAAAAACTCAAAACACCACTAGAAAACAACAAAGCAAATGAAAAAAATCAAAACCCCTACTCTAAGCCCATATAAACAAAAACACCTCCTCGTTATCATGTAACTTGTTATTTTAAAGTTAGTCTCATTTTACTTTACAACTTCATTTGGGTTGGGTGGTTGTTATTTTAGAGTTAGTCTCATTTTACTGTAAAACTTCATTTAAGCTGGGTGGTTGGGGCAATAGGCTATCACTGTCTCCACCCAAGTTCAAACCATGACTATATGTACATGACACCTACAGGGTTGTCAAAAGATACATTGAAAACAAATCTTTATTACAGGATGCTACCAACCATGACAGTTGGATAAGTCAATATTAAACTTGGTTATTACAAAGATGGCTATGTAACCTTTCTACCTTTTGTTTACCAATATTAAGGTACAAGTCAATAATAAACTTGGTTATTACAACGATGGCTATGTAATCTTTCTACCTTTTGTTTAGGTACTTAGAAAATCATTCAAATCATTCTTAATTTTTTATTTTAATTTTTAATATTTATGGAACTAAAATGGTCATTAGTATATATGTCTGATCTGTGTAAGATGTATGACATTTTTTTTTAAATGTTAAAATTCCTCGTCCAAGTTTGTTTGGGCAGATTTCCAATAATTTTTGGAATTTTAAAAAATTATATTTTTAATATTTCTGAAAATTGGGAAACTTCTAGCTAATATCGAACCCTGAACATTTGGGGAATTTCTAACCATTCCTGACCCTGGAATCCGTACTCTTGCAACGTAGTTTCCCACCAAAAGCTTGTTTAATTGAATAGCCGATACCTAAAATTCACTGGACTTAAATGTATGTGTTCTACATAATGGAAAGAAATCATTACATGGCAATAATAAAAGAACAAAATTCATTTAATGAGTAGGAAAATTAAATTAATATGAAAAAGACAAAGCCATGTAGTAAGGTATATGTAATTTTCTTACCAACTCTTCCCCGTGGAGATTACTTGAATACAAAGCGTATAGTAATGTATATGCAATTTTCTTACAAACTCTTGCAATTTTCTTACAAACTCTTCCCCCGGGGAGATTACTTGTGAAGTAACCAATTAATTACAACTTTCACTTTATAAATATATGGAAATTATGTAGGAATCTTCTGTACAATCAAATCACTGGTTGTATACAAATCATTAATCATTAGTTGTCCCGGCTATCAACACTGCCCTCTCTTTTGATTAGAAGAGGTTGGTGAACATCTGAGTATGCTTCAATTGCAATAGAAGAATCGGCTGGTACTGGGATGCCATCCAACTTGCCATCCTCTTCGAGGGCCTTAGCTAGAGATCTCTTGGCTATTCGAGTCACCAGAAAGATAAGAACCACTACACAAACAAGATCAAACTAAAATACATAAATGACTGTCAGACATGAAAATAAAAGCAATTGTCCATGCTGAGTTCATACTATGCAACCCAATGATGATAATATGAAGATAAACTTTCCCTATAGCAACATCAACCACAACTACTCTGTTCTACTAAAGTAGTCGTCTAAGACATTAGCAAGATGATTACCAGATGCCACTAAACCTGTAGCCAGCAATATCTGCATCCAAATCCCAAGAGAGAACGTGAGGATCACAATGAACTCTACACTAATATAATTGAACAAATAGAATGTAAATTGTAATGATTAACTTTATCATTCTTAATCCAGCTTTTTATAAAAAGTCTTCAAAATTGGTCCTGACTCGGATTCAGTATTCTCCAAAATTAACTCACTGACACCATTGGAAATAATTTCACATAAGCTCTAAGAAATACATAATCTAAAGTTCTGCAATGCTTGGGTGATGTCAATTTCAGCACCCTATCCACTAGGATATGCCTCCATGAACATAATAATCAAATAAACACACGATTCCAAAGTAATTCAATTAACTCAAGATTCCCAAGTTCAACCATCTTAAATACATCTGTATCTCTAGCATAACACGATAATCTTTTGCTCAAGTCTATACTTCTAGCATAGCATCAGCAAAGTCCTAATATCCTGCCTAGGCTTTCACCGAGAAACTAAGGTTACAAGGTGAATGCATACTGTTTACCCTAATATTCAAAACAGAATAACTACATATTGCAAACATTCTGATGGGGCTGAAACGCTCTTCTACCTTCGAAAATCTGTCGGGAAATACTAGCGTTGAAAGGAAGAAGAAGAATTTCTATGAGATCTGAATGACTGATTTTCAGACATTAATGAATTTTGTTTCCTGGCAAACAAATATTGTAAAGCACATAATTTGGACCTCTTCTTCTGTGCATGTGAACACACAACACTGGAAAGTGACAAATGCATGGACGCATGAGTGAAGAAGCACAAGCACTATAGAAATGTGTTCTATACATGTTGCACAACACTGGAAAACACATGAGTAGAAACATGACAAGAGGAAGGGCAAGTGAAGCAGTATGGGCACAATAAAAAAGTGGTGTCTAGTTCAGGCACAGAGAAAAAAGGCATGCGACAGTAAGAAGGGAAGAGTTTGGATGATGTTAGTGGCAGCACGCCTGAGAAGCACAACAAGAGATGAAGAAATCAGAAATAGGGTGACAACATACTGAAGGAAGACAAACAGTTGCATCTGACAGATGAAATAGGCAAAGTAAGTTAAGAAACAGACACAAATCTGAGTAGTCAAAGAGGAAGATGAAGCGAGAGGAAGAAAAATGAAGATCCCATGGGAAGGTGGACAGTTTTCCAGCAAAGAATAAGTATGATGCAATCCATTAGAATCCGTTATCTAGTCAAGGGAGACAGCCAATCTATGAGGCAGTCAGTCAGGTTGTAAGAACAGTCATCTATCAGAATCAGTATGGAATTGTAGTCAGTTGTATGAGGAAGAAGACTAAACATTTTCTACGTTTTTTAATTTTTACGGTTTTCCATCACAAAATTCTGTTGGAGTCATTTTCCAACCACACATCATTATTTGGCTTATTTGGCCTAATTTACCACTTATCCTAAGTTTTGACTCAAACATGTGACTGCATCATCAAACTGAATCTCCTCCTTCAATTGGGGAGCCTAACTGAGCCTCCTCCTTCAATCAGGGAGCAAATCGGGGTTGATCTGCTTGAGTTATGCACCCCACTCAGTCAACTGGTAGTTGTTTCACCTACTTTTCAGTTAACTGAAGTGATAAAGGTGCCTTTCCCATGATTTAATCTATTTTTTATTTAAATGTAGTTAACTGTAGTGTTAAAGGCGTCCTCACCTAACTTTGGTGACTCAGTTCAGTTTATCTCACCTAACTGAAGTCAGATAGGCGCCTCCACCTACTTGTTGGCATGCAGTTGAGTTCTATTCAGTTAGACTCGGTCTAAACTTCCTCCGAGTTAGTTAGAGTCAATTATGTTGAAGTTTAGTGGTTCACTGATGTGCCGAGTGGTGTTAACTGACAAGTAAGCCACTCTCATGCACTCAATTCGAATGACCTCTCTTGGATTCGAATTGCATGGCTATTCATGCCATTGTATTGCATTGTAATCCATCTCTTCTAATTAATGATTAAGAAATACACAGCTGCAAGCCTTTTGCAGTGTTTTCTGGCATTTCATTGAGCAAATTGATTTGTATCATCTGTAGTAACTTTTTTCTTGGTTCTAAGATTGTTGTGCCTCAATTTTATATGGTATCAGAGCCATGGCAGGACAAGGCAACTCTTCTACAGAGTTTTTGATGGATCTTTGATGAAGATTGAGCAAAATTGCTCAAAAATATTCCAACACTGCACCAGAAGCAAAGAGTTTTCCACATAAGTCCTGTAATCTTACCTTTGCTTCCTCTGGATTCTGTCCAAAGAAGTCTATCCATTCAGGCGTGAAGCAACTCCAAAAGTGCAGGTTGTTCGACCTTATTTTGTTTGTTTTGTGTGATTGCAGGTATCTCATAATCTCCTATTGCATTCGCTACAGCTAGAAAATGGACTCTTCCTCTAGCAGTCTTCTCACTCCTTTCAACTATCATCAGTGGAAAGAGGATACAGAGATAACATTGCGCTCCAAGGGACTCTTCAAAGTCACCATGGGCACGGACCCAGAGCCAAATGCAGCAGTAGAGAAGTCAAAATATTGGAACAAACTTGATGAAGCGTATGGTTTCCTATGCCTCTCCTTTTCAAAGGACCTCCTTTGCCATCTCGGTGGATGGAAGACTCCCAAAGAAGTGTGGGAACAACTTGCTAAACTCTTTGGCAAGCAAGATGATTTGAGAGCCTATCAGTTGGAGAATAAACTGATCTCTCAATCCGGGCAATTTTGAGACCATAAATGAATTCTTCGCTAAGTTTAAACACCTTGTGCTCCAATCTGTGTTGCATGGGTACGTGTATCCAGGGGTCGGGTACACGTACCGGTACCGGGTACACATACCGGGTACTTGGGTACGGCAATGGTACATACCCAGACATACCCTCACGTACCATGAACAGTGTTGCCGTACCGGGTACGCGGTAAAAAAAATTCGGGTACGTTTGCAGGAAATGGTACAGCGTACCCCGATCTTGGGTACGTCTGAGGTACGACGGTTTACAAATTTGATGCTGTTTGTTAAGTTTTAACCTTCGTGTTAAAGAGTAATGGAGGTAGAGCATTTCTAGTGGTTTGTTAACCAGGGGTAATGTGATTCACAGCTATTTCTTGTGAATTACAAAGCAGCTCAAGCCAACATTTCATACCAACGAACAGAGCAAGGCATAAATGCTATAATTTCGATTTGGATATGAAATGCATGGACACTAGATTTTGTTACCACCAGAACACAGGGCATACTTAAAAACTCAGTCAGACAGCAATGGATCACACCATAAACAACAGAATTTACTCTGGAGAAATCCAGCATCAAATGGCTTTGCTCAGTTTTATTTCTCGGCAATTACAGAATTACGATCGTGTTTTGGCTCTCTGGAGCATTATAGATTACAAACTCATAATTTGCATCGCAATCCATCTCTTCTCTGCCCAAAAAACCCTTTTCCAATGCTGTGCAAAAGTTTATAGCCAGAATTGGATTGTTGGGAGCAGCTGGAAAGACCGGCGTCCCCAATTCTTCAGCTCCCCAATTCGAGTGCTCTTCCTCTCCTTTGTCCCTTTGCTGGCAGCATTCCGGTTCATAGTTACTCATTTCAAACTCCACTGTTCTTTGCTTTATTTATCTTCTTCTTTTCTTTTTTTCTTTTTTCTTTTTTTAATTCTTTAATTTTTTTTGTTTTCATTGGCAATGCAGCACTTTAGAGGCAAGCG
>LPNX010441958.1:151719-218180 GCA_001517045.1 Pseudotsuga menziesii
ATACTATATATATATATAGTACCCCCGACGTACCGAAGTACCCTGTTTCAAAAAGTGTCGTACCCGTACCTGTACCACGTTTCCTGGCAACATAGGCTCCAATTGAAGCAATGCGAAGTTGAGAAGAAAGATGATCAGCTAATTCTTTCTATCCTTTCGAAGCTAGGAGCAGACTACTCTGTCTTTGTCTCTACCTTCAATACCAGAAAACTCACAATTCTAAATTGGAAGATGCCTACCTTGAATGCATTCATTGAGTCCCTAACCAATGAGCATGATAAACTTGTTCAGATGGGATCCATGAGATCCTCCAAAGATCAAGCTTTGGTTGTTGGAGGACCCAAGGCTTCGAATGTAAAGGGAAAGCAAAAGAAAGAGAAGCCCAAGTTTGATCCTCCCAAGCAGAAGGAGAAATCCCAACAGTCGAATGAGCCCTCAGGCTCAAGGAAAAACAAGCAAAGGGGCAAAGAGAAGACAAAGTGCTCTTACTGTGCTAGAGGCTTTCATCCTGAAATCTCTTGCATGAAGAGGACTATTGATGAGATGGCCCTTCTCTTGGAGAAAAACAACATAACTCTTCTAGAAGTCACAAGGAAGAAGGATACTGGAGATCAGAATAATCACCCTGAAAGAGGTCATGCACTAATGGCTGGTGTTTCGAATGCTAGAGCTCTCCTCATTGACTTTGGTGCTTCGAATCATATGGTTGCATGCAAGGATTCTTTCACATCACTGGATTCTGATAGTTGCATCTCCATCCACATGGGAGATGACTCACAAGTCTCATCAAAAGGCAAAGGTACTATTCATCCAAAACATGGCAGCTTAAAAAATGTTCTATATGTTCCTTCTTTGAATTCAAACTTGCTTTCTGTGTATCAAATGGCACACTGGTTTGCCTAAAAGAGTTGTATTCAGCCCCAATGATGTTGAGATTTCTGAGATAGCCACGGGAAAACTCATTGCAGTAGGAAAAACAAATCAATGCTACTAAAACCTATGAGTTTTCCAATTTTGTGCCGTATTCAAAGCCAAGTGCCCTCCTGAATCATGGAAATGAGGTTAGACAGCTATCGTATGATAGGTTTGGACACCTAAACTACAAATATTTGCAGCTGCTACAAAAGGATTCCATGGTGGAAGGCCTTCCAAACATCAAATCCTCAAAAGGGATCTGCAAAGGATGCATAGTTAGCAAGCATCCCGAGCATAAGTTTGATCGAGGAAAAGCTAGCAGAGCTTCCTGTATTATGGGGCTGATTCAAAGTGATATCAGCGGTCCGATGCCAACTACCTCCATGAATGGCTCGAGGTATGTTCTTACCTTCATAGATGACCTTTCAAGATTTACATGGGTCTAGTTTCTCAAAAAGAAATCGGAAGTTTTTTTAAAATTCAAAGATTTTAAAGTTTTCGTTGAGACTGTTACTAGGAGCAAGATCAAAGCTCTCAGATCTGATAATGGAAGTGAATACATCAAATCAGAGTTGTTGCAACTTTGTGCGGAAAATGGAATCAAGATCCAACACACTGTTCCCTACACACCTCAACAGAATGGTGTAGTGGAAACAAAAAACCGAGCACTAAAAGAGGTGACAACCTGTATGCTTGAGTCTAAAGATTTGGCTGCAAATCTTTGGGTTGAGGCTATGTATGTTGCTACATACATTCAGAACAGGGTCCCACACTCATCTGTCAAAGGTAAAACACCTTTCGAAGCTTACAGTGGTCACAAGCCTGATGTGTCCAATCTCAAGGTTTTCGGGTCCACTGCATGGACTAGAATTCCAATGGATAAAAGAAAATATTTGGAGCCATAGAGTGTTGAGTGCATCCTCATTGGATATGCTGAAGAAGCAAAAGGATACAAGCTATTGAATATCAGAACTAAAAAGATACTCATCGAGAAAGTGTCCGCTTTGAAGAACCTCTTCAAGATTTGCAACCAGTGGAGGAAGAAACAGCCAAACCGCTTCCTCTTTTTTATGAACATTCTGGAGATGAAAATGAAAGTATATGCTCTGATATTTGAGATGTAATGTCCAATATCAGTGAGCATGAAGAATCAGGTTCTGAATCAAATCCGAATGAGCCCTCTCATCTACCAAAATGGGCAGAAAAGACTCTCCTCTGTCGAGTCAAACATCGGAAATCCTGCTAATCCAAGGAGAACTCGAGCAGACTATCAAAGAGCAGGTATTGCTCTTTCATATACTGATCCTTTCATGTCTGAGAAATGATTCATGATGATTAGATCTGATCCAAAATCATATTATAATGCCCACCACGATCCTAGATGGCAAGCTGCTATGGATGAAGAGTATCACTCTCTTCAGAAAAATGCAACCTGGGAGCTAGTTTCTCTTCCACCTGGGAGGAAACTTGTTCAATGCAAATGGGTCTACCGAACCAAGGTTGCTACAAATGGTTCAACCTGCAAAAATAAAGCACGGTTGGTAGCAAAAGGCTTCTCACAAGTTCAACGAGTGGACTATATAGAAACCTTTGAACCGATGGCAAAAATGGATTCTATTCGGCTAGTTTTGGCCATTTCCACATCCAAACATTGGGAGGTGCACCATATGGATGTGAAGAGTGTTTTTCTTCATGGATACCTGCAAGAAGAGATCTACATGAAGCAGCCTGAAGGGTACATATCAGACCCAACATTAGTTTGTAGACTTCAGAAATCATTGTATGGCTTAAAATAGGCCCCAAGAGCTTGGTATGCAAAGATGGGCTCTTTTCTGCTATCACAAAACTTTGCAAGATGTAAGCCTGATACAAATGTGTACCTACAACAATATGAAGGTAATTTGTTGATTATAGTTCGGTATGTTGATGATTTATTAATTACAGGAAGCACACTTGCTTCAATCAACTTCATAAAAACTGCTTTACATGAAGCATTTGACATGAGTGATTTAGGCCTGCTGAGGCAATTTCTTGGCCTAGAAATCACTCAGGATTTTGATGGGATAATGATCACCCAATCAAAGTATGCTTTAGACCTGCTAATTAAGTTTAGTATGGCAGAATGTAAGGCTGCACCTTTCCCATTCCTCTCAGGAATCAGTCTTGAGGAAGGGAATTCTACACCGTTGGTGGATTCTACTATTTATCGGCAATTGATTGGAAGCCTTTAGTACTTAACACATTCAAGGCCTGATATTTATTATGTCGTGAATGCTATATCAAGGTACATGCAACAGCCTCATGAACTTCATTGGAGGGCAACCAAAAGGATTCTACAGTATGTGCAAGGTACTAGACACTTTGGCATCCACTATGCTGCAGATTCTGATCTAGATTTGGTAGGATTCACAGATTCGGATTGGGATGGAGATAGCATTGAACAAAAGTCCAATTCCGTCTATGTTTTCATGTTTGGTAGTAGGCCTATTTGCTAGTCAAGCAAAAAACAGGAAGCCATTGCCTTATCTTTAGCAGAGGCAGAGTATCGGGGAACGGTCAATGCATGCATTCAAGCAGGTTGGCTACAAGGTATTCTAGCAGAGTTCGACATTGATAGCACCACTTCTACTGTTATCTTTTGTGACAATCAGAGTGCTATCACGATCTCAAGAGATCCAGTTCAGAGACAGAGAACCAAACACATCGAGATCCACATGCACTACATCAAAGAGCTTGTGCATGACAAAACAATTGTTCAACAATATTGCCCCACAAATGAGCAAATTGCAGACATTTTGACCAAGAGCTTCACTAAGAAGAAGTTCTCTTACCTCCATTCACTGTTGGGGGTGAGTTCCATGATGGTGAAGATAGATTGATTCTTTAGTGTTCAGTTTGAGGGGGGATTTTCTTTCCCACTGGGTTTTTCCTCTTTTCCTCATTTACATTTCTTGAGCATTTTAGGATTAATTTTGTAAAGGGTGACCTATGGCCTTTGTTGTCGAAGCCCTATTTTTTTACTCCTCCACATGAGATTAGCTTAAGGAGGGGTGTTGGAGTCATTTCCCAACCACACATCATTATTTGGCTTATTTGGCCTAATTTACCACTTATCCTAAGTTTTGACTCAAACATGTGACTGCATCATCAAACTGGATCTCCTCCTTCAATCAAGGAGCCTAACTAAGCCTCATCCTTTAATCATGGAGCAAATATGGGTTGATCTTCTTGAGTTATGTGCCCCACTTAGTCAACTGGTAGTTGTTTCACCTACTTTTTAGTTAACTGGAGTGATAAAGGCGCCTTTCCCATGATTTAAACTATTTTTTTTATCTAAATGCAATTAACTAGAGTGTTAAAGGTGCCCTCACTTAACTTTGGTGACTCAGTTGAATTTATCTCACCTAACTGAAGTCAGATAGGCACCTCCACCTACTTGTTGGCATGCAGTTGAGTTCTATTCAGTTGGACTCGGTCTAAATGCCTCCGAGTCAGTTATAGTCAATTATGTTGGAGTTAAGTGGTTAACTGATGTGTCGAGTGGTGTTAACTGACAAGTAAGCCACTCTCATGCACTCAATTCGAATGACGTCTCTTGGATTCGAATTGCATGGTTATTCATGGCATTGTATTGCATTGTAATCTATCTCTTCTGATTAATGATTAAGAAATACATAACTGCAAGCCTTTTGCAGTGTTTTCTAGCATTTCATTGAGCAAATTTATACGTATCACTTGTAGTAACTTTTGTCTTGGTTCTAAGATCGTTGTGCCTCAATTTTATAATTGGAGCCAAGCAATCTTTGCCAAGATTGCAATTTTGAATTGATGAAATTCTTGTTTTTTATGCAGAAATGGATTCAGCAACCCTCGAATACCCCTACTATAACTAGATTGTGCATCTTACTTCTGCAATTCCCTCCATTTAAAACTATTTTTCCCAGTTTTCAGGCTAGAGTGATTGTTTCTCTTCCCATTATTTTGAGTCTAAAAAGGGGCAATTTGTAGTGCATTTAGGCTATGGCATTGTTTGCGAGCCAAGTAGTAGAGCATGACAAATTGCAGATTAAACTTAATCTATGTACATTGACTGATAATGAGCATGGAATCATTGCCCCTAACTGTGTAATTGGTTCTACATTATTGGGAATGCTTTTTTGTGTGTTTGTCCTAGTATGTTTCTGCTTTAAAGAGTCATTGCAGGTCGTTGCATGAAGAAGGTTATGTTGGGCCCCTAACTTCACCAATGCCACTCATTGTCATCATTTTAAGGAGACGTTTGGGAAATTAGCAGTTGTTAGACCTTCACAGGTACCCTTCATTGATGATGACATGGGATTGATGTTAACCTAATAAACAGATTGCAAAGATGGAGAGAAAGATTGAAGATTTGAAACAGAATTGCAGACAGGGTTCTCAATTGTGATAGATTGTGATAGACCTTCACATGTACCCTTCAGTGATGATGACATGGGATTGATGTTAACCTAATAAACAGATTGCAAAGATGGAGAGAAAGATTGAAGATTTGAAACAGAATTGCAGACAGGATTCTCGATTATGTTGTTGGGAGAGGGGAGCGAAGCGAAAAGCGATATTTTCAAAAGCTCCTGTTTTGGGAGCATTTTGGGATCGTTTTTTGTATACTATATATTTTAATAGTTTAATGGATTTATATCTAAAATACATGTAGGATGTTGAATTAGCAATAGAATACATGGATTAAACCATATAACATCAATCATCTAGTAGTTATAACTTATAACCTATGTTGCCAGGGTGCTTGTACCAGGGGGTAGGGTGCACGTACCCATACTCGGTAGTAGGGTACTTGTAGGGTACGTCTCCTGCCGCACCCCATACTAGGTCCACGTACTCGAGACTTCGATATTAAAAAAGGGGTACTTATAGGCGAAATGGTATGTCGTACCTCGTGTTTGGGTACTTTGAACCCCATGTTTGGGTACTCCAAGGGTACGACCGACTCAATAAAATGCAATTCATTGGAGAAAATGTAATGACCCCCCACCAAATCTAAACTAATTTTTTGCTAACTACGTATGGAGTCTAATTCAAGACTTATGTCAAACACTTGCAACATTGTTCAAATTCCACTGAATACTGTCCAAATCTAGTAGATTGATTTTACATTGATTTACGATGAATGTTTTTATGGTTTTGTGTTCAACACTCTTGGAACATAATTTGACCACCAAATGTGCACATAAAAAATATACATATGTATTTAATATTGAGAAATACACTCACATCAACGCAGGAATATATTTGGCAATTTTCAATTTTTTATTGCCTGTCACAACAGTACAAATAGGTGTTTAAAATAAGATTTCAAGTATACTTTCATGTCTAAGTTTGATTCTCTGTTACAGTTGCCTAGTACAATGATTTATCAGATTTTATGTAACTTCCAGTCTTCTAATTTATATCTACTGAGTCTATGATTTATCAAATTTTATGTTTCAAATTTTCAATCTGAATGTTCACTGTTCAAATAATCAGCGAATTTATAATTATGAATCATGATCCATAATTTATGAAGAAATCTATATGCATTTATGATGTGACTATGACACACACACACACACACACACACACACACACACATATATATATATATATATATGCAGTATCCTCGACGTACCCAAGTACCATTTTTCAAAAAGTGGCGTCCCCATACCCGTACCCGTCCCAATACGCGTACCCAAGTTTCCTGGCAACTTAGCTTATAACATTGTCATCAAATGATCAACCATAAAAACTTTTGTAGGAGCTTGGCAAAGAAGGAAGGTAGCATAACATTGTCATCAAATGATCAACCTAGTATAGGAGCTTTTGGTATAGGAAAGGAAGGGAGTGCCTTGGGAGCGTGCTCCCAAAACTGGGAGCCTTTTGGGAGTGAGCTTTGGGAGCGGGAGCAAGGGGGTGGGGGGCGCTCCCACGAAACATAGGGATGGATTGTGAAGTATTGGTCGTGGTACATTGTCGAACATTGTTATGACTTCTCCAACGAGGGATTTCTTGAGGTTATTCAATTGCTTAAGAAAGATGAAGTTCAACTTTCCAACCTAAGGTTTTTGAGAGATGGCTTGGAGAAGGTTTCATTTGCACCCTCCATTGTGGTACAAGTTACCATGCATATTTTTTTTTTTGGGACTGTTAACTTAGAGCAAATACAAGCACATATTTTGGATCTCCTGTTGTGTGCATGTACTAAAGAGCATCTGTAGGATCTCATGGACCACATAGCTCATTGTTAAAGGATAGATGTTTATTTCCAACAAACACACCTCTATAGCAATTATTGGGTGATGTAAAGAAAGACTTCCTAAAGCCTCTTGATACACGATATGCAACATTCTTTATTCTTCAAAATCTCATTATTGTAGTGTAGGAGGTAATATAGTTCACATTAGTTTGTAGTGATTGGACTAGGTGGTTGCAGTACGAGGTAGAGCAAGAGAAGAAGGTAAAGCAAGTGATTCTAAGAATGATTGATGTTCGGATATTTAGACACTAGTATCTCATTAAGGTCAACTTGATCTAATGTGATATAATGTTAAAGTGTGCATTTATTGTGTTTCCTTTGTGTGCTTTTGTACTTTACTAATCCGACGACGACAATCATGCCCTACATGAGTGACTTGATGGTTTAAACTTCTCCTAGATCTTAACAACATTTAAACCATAGCTTAACACCCGATTGGCCCATGATCTCTATTTAAAGACAATGGAGAATCAAATGATGGTGAGATGTTCAAGTAATCTGTTTCCCCCTTTTTTGCAGTAGTATATTGCCTTAAGTGGTCGTATTAGCTAGGGTCATGCACAGTCTTTGAGTGTTTTAACCACATAAAACACTAATGTACTCATCTTTGATATGTGCGTGTGATAATGTTTGTCTTAAGGTGTTCAACTTGTCTGGATATAGCCTGTTTATTTGAACATGGTATCAAAGTGCTCTAAAAATTGTGTTCCTTTGTTGATTGAGATCTTGTTCCAATGTTATTGCATGGAAAAGAGCATTTTAACCATGTGAAACAATAATGTACTTATCTTTGATATATGTGTGTGTATGATTATTTGCCTTAAGGTGTTTGACCTATGTGCATTTACCTTGTTTATTCAAGCATGGTATCAAAGTGCTTTTAAAAATTGTTTTCCTTTGTTGATCGAAATCTTATTCCAATATTATCGCATGCAAAAAAGGCAGGTTGTTTCTGTTGTTTCACAAGCTTCTATGGGTGGATCTACAACTTCTGAGCTTTCCTGGGTTGAGTGAACCATCCATTACGTTTAGAGTGGTGTTTCCAATTGGAACCTTTTTTTGTTTAAACTAAAATAGTTTCCCTTTTCCCAAGATACGATCATTTAATTTAGATCTAGAGGTATCTAGTGAACCTCATTTTTATTCTACGTTAATTTGTTATTTCCATGGTATGTTTATATTATCAAGTGCTTTCCAATCCAACTATGCTCATTGCATTGAGCCTCAGCAAATTAGAAAAAAAAAGGAGGAAATCATTTTCTGATTTGAATATGCTCTTTGCCCTGCAAATTGAGTGACCATAGCAAATTAAAAGAAAAAAAAGAAAAGTTGCACTTTCCAAGGAGACAAATCGAACTCTAACCCCAAGCACATAGAGGTTTAAAAACTAAGTTGCCAAGAAACTTGGGTACGGGGACAAGGACGAGTACGAGTACGAGTACAAGAACAAGTACAAGTACAAGAACAGGGAGGCCACTTTTTGAAACAAGGTACTTGGGTACGTCGAGGGTACTTTATATATATATATATATATAAAACATGTCACATTCACATGCATATTTCAGATTTCTTATAAATTAAGAATCATGAAAATTTGAAAATTTGAAACATAAAATTTGATAAATCATAATAGATATCAAGTGGAAGACTAGCATGTATAATTAATAATATTATATGTCCATGACTCCATGAGTCCATTGTCATACTACATTTAAAATTTTCCTAATGGCATGTCCAAACGTGAAATAGAAAGTTCAAAACAGTTGATTTGGCTTCCTCAAGCCATGTCATCAACATCCTTAGGATCAATGTCATCAACATCACTAAGGTACTTTGTCAACAAGCTCTCTAGATAGGCATCATTCTCAAGTTGAGGCTAGTGCTCATCAATAGTAACTGGAGGTAGCATTTTAACTTTTCTTATTAAATTATTTCATTAAACAAGTGATTTTTCTCCCTCAACACCAACAGATTTTACTTTTGTTGAGTCAGTCATACCCATGGAGTACCCAAACACAAGGTATGTCGTACCATTTAGCATGTAAGTACCTCTTTTTTAATAATGGTGTCTCGAGTACGTTGAGCCAATAATGGGTACAGCAGGGGATGTACCTTACAAGTACCCAAGCACCCGGTATGGGTACGTGTACTTTACCCCGATTACAGGTACCCATGTACACAAGTTAAAAAGTTGTATTTAAAACAATTGGAAAACATTTGATTGTCTTTGTGTGCAATGGTGTATGAGATTACTTGCAAGCAAAAACACGTCCGCTTTGAGGAAGTCGTGAACAATTTAGATAATTTCGACATCGAAAAAAAATTGGCAAGGGTTCAAAAAACATCTTCTCAACAACATTGGCAAAAATATCAACAAAATTTGGAAAACCATGGCAAAAATATCAACAAAATTTGGAAAACCATGGCAAAAATTAAAAATACAAAAAAATTCATTCTTTTCCAAATTTTAAACATGTGAAACAACAACAACATCAAATAAACACATTTGAACATAAATATGGAGAAAACACTGATATATATCATGTAGTGGATGCCAAATAAAAAAGGATACAACAAAGTCGATACTGAATTCTGAAACCTAATAGTTGTCCAATCAAGGACTCAAAAGTGGATAACCAATACAAAATGACATCACATATATAAATATGTTTGAGGTAGATGTACAATGACAAAAGTCACAAAACTAGCAGCTAGCTATCTAATACCAATGCCCTCTCCCCCTTCTGTGGTAAAAGGTCATGGGCCCTTTTCTAGGCCTGCCCCCAGCACTAGCAGAAGAAGGCCCTAGCCCTGCATCTAATATCTGACAATGATTGGTGGATGTAGGACTAGTTGCATCAATCAGTGTAGAAGGTGGTGTCGATGCTAGCACATCACCCTCCATGATGTACCCAACCTGCTCCAAAAAAGAAGCAAAGAAACATGCATAAATAAATGGAAAAGATAGCATTAACATAGTGGGATTAAATACATACCTGTAAGAGGAAGATTCAACCAGTTGGAAAATGTTTTGGACCCTTGCTCTAATAAAAAACTCTTGATGGTGATGAAATTTGATGTTTGGATGCCTCCACAATGCTTGATGGTCTCCACAAGTCCTCCTTCATTCTCCAACAATCCACAAAAGAAAAATGCCAAAAGAAAAGCACAAAACGACTTTAAACCCACGAAATTGCCCTCTTGGCGATTTTTAAGGTCAAGGCGCAATTTTTCTAGAAAAAATTACGATATCGTTTTTTTTTAAATCAAGATTTTTTTGGGCCGAAATTTCTAGAGCTCAAAAAAATCACGGATTTTTGAGAAATCAATGATATTATCTGCACCAGTCATGAGTATAACAAAGTGCCTCCCCTCTCGCCACCCCCCCCCCCCCCCCCCCCCCCATCTCTTTTGTAAAAGTGTATGCAACTTGAGTTATAACATAATTTTATCGAAAAAGTGCATCTCACCTTAGTTATAAAGTGAATCACTTAAATCATAAAGTAAAGTTATTGTAACGTAAATGTCAATTATGTTATAAAAGTGAGTCACTTAAGTTCTAAAACTTACTTGTAAAAGAGAGCGCCTTATAGGAAAAAGTTAGAGGGCAATCTTTTTTAAATTTTACAACTCAACCACTTCATGCACACATTGCCATGTGGACCAACCTCCACCTATCATGTGGCACCTTGGTTGATATTTTGACTTTTTATATCCTTCTCCAAATGGACATAACATGGTCTTCTAGAGTCCATTTTCAGTGTCGTTTTTTAAATGCTTTTTTTTTCAAGCCTTTCCTATTTAAGTAAATTTTGTTTTTAGAGTCATCTTACATCCAAATTGTAACATGGCCAATCCAGGTGAGGTCTCACTTACAAACACAAATTACTTCACTTGGAAATCTAGTAATGGAGGAGTTATTGAGAAGTAAGTGTCTTTATTGAGTCACCTTCTGAACCAAAGTTGTCTCTTGAAATGTATTAAAGAGAGATGAATGGGACAACTAAAATGACTCAAGACATGGACTCACTGATATGTCAATCGCCAATTTAATTGAAGTTTCATCTTCAAGGTATTGAAAATAACAATGCTACTTGGACAAAGTTAGAAACAATGTTTGGTAAACATAATAGGATTCAAGTATGTTAGATTTTTATTGTTTATTCAATATGATCTAGGATCTTATCTGAAAGAATAACAAGTACAACAAAATGCATAAGATATAAAAGATACATGAGACACAAAGATTTTCACCAGGGAAACCTTAAAGGAGAAAACCTTGCAAACTTCTTCAGAATAGTAAGACGATCAAAAGCAGTAATAAGAAGTATTCAACAGCTATCTATCTCTCCTCTTATGAATGTCTCTCTCTCTCATACGCACTTGAGAGTGTGTGAGGTGGTGTGTATAAATGAGGGAGAGCACCTCCCTATTTATACCCTTTCAAGTCACTGACCAAATATAACATTCGAGCCTACATGTCATCTCACATGGGGCCCACTTCTCCTAAAGGGACTACAAGTACATGATGTTACATTGGGGACTATTGCCCCGACTTACAACGGAGGTTGTACCTCAAGGTCTAGACACAATTTAGACATCCCGTAAAGGGGTAACACACATCCCCAATGGGGGTACAACAACATACAATGATAATGTACATCAGAATATCTTCCGAAGTTACAAATACATCAACAGAGTACACTAGTTTGAAAATCAGTTGATTGTTTTGAATCCTTATGATTTCAATCACAGTGAATATTTTCTTTTGAAGTTCAAGACACGTTGGCTCTAACTTCTAAATTGCCAAGTCAAGAAAGAAAATGATCAAGTAATTTTTGTCATTCTCTCTACACTTGGACCTACCTATTATGTTTTTGTATCCACCTTTTACTCTACTAGAAAATCCTTTATTAGTTAAGGTACTACTTACAAAATACCCTCTTTCAACTTGAGGCACTGTTCGGCATGTTTCACTTCTACACTACCTTTGGAGTTTCGCCAACTTAGTGAAGGTGCAAGATAAGTATCCATACTTAGACTACCATTCATCACAATCCATTGTCTCGGCTAGCTCTTCGAGTCATGCGTGGTGTTGATTTACAAGAGTATCAAATGTTTTTGCATCAGGGGGTATCTTGATGACCATCTTCCTTTGTTTAAACCTATGTTGCGGGGAAGCGCCCCCCCTCGCCCCCACTCCAGAAGCTCGCTTCGGACCAAAGCACTGTAGGAGCTAAGGCGAATCACGCTTCCGGCTTTGCTCCCAATCCGAAGCGAAATGCAAAGCGTGCTTCCCATCCAAAAATTTCGCTCCCTGCCAATTCAGGAAGCATTCGCTTCCTCCTTGCTTCCGCCTCGCTCCCACTAATGCTCCCAACTCTTCAAAGATCACTCCCCCTTCGCTTCCATGCACGCTTCCTCCATTTAACGCTACCCACGCACTGCCCACGCTCGTGAAAGAGAGGAAAAGGGATTTTGGAGGGAAGGAGAAGGGCTTTGGGGGATAAATCCCTCTTCTCCTACCTCATTGTCACTTTGCAAGAGAAGAAAGGAGAAGAGGAGAGGAGAAGAGAAAAGAAGAAGAGAAGAGGAGAAGAGGAGAGGAGAGGAGAGGAGAAAGTTGCAGCGTGCCACCATTGGAGAGCGGGAGCCAAAGAGGTAGGTTCTACAACCTTCTAAGTTCTTTGTAAGTTTGTAAATTAAACATTTGTCATTTTCTTTGTGTTAAAATTTTGAAATTTTTTGACCTTTGATATCTATAATAGTATGAAATTTGAATGCTTGGCCTTGGAATATACATTCTAGAGTCTAGAGTCTAGAATCTCGTGACTAGAATATACACTGTTAAAAACTTAAATCTCTAGTTCCTCCCTCATTCTATTGCAAGCAACAGGTTAAATCTCTAGTTTCATCTGGCATCAACCATGATGATGGGTTTATGGTTTATTTTGTTGGTTCCATTTGTTATTTTGATGGTGGTGGTTGGAAACCGAAGGAGGAATGAGGAAGAGGATGAAGAAGTGGGAAGTGGCACATACCATGGAGAGGAGGAGGAGGAAGAGGAGGGGGAAAGCCGAAAGAAAACCAAAGAGGACCCCACACCCTTGTGGAAATATGTCACAAGGCAGGCAAGAACTAGAGGGGGTGGAACCACCAAATTTGTTTGCCCCCATTGTAACAAGACATACACAGGTTCATATACCCATGTGAGAAGACATCTATGTGGGCACATGCCATGTGATGAAAGAAAAACTATAGGATTTTGTGTTTGCCCAAATGTGGTATCAACACAAAGAGCCATCTATAAGAAGGAAGAATTTGAAGCACAAAAGACATCAAAACAATCATCAGATGACCATGACCTTTCATGCTCACCAAGAACTGGAGGCCCATCCACCCAAGGCAGTGGATTCTCTCCCATGCAATCACATGGCAGCCGCAGGACAATATCAGATTTCCTTGATCAAGGTGGTAGGGATGACGTGGATTAAAAAGTGTATCGGTTTCTCTATGCATGTGGCATACCATTCAATGTTCTTCGCTCACCCTATTGGCATGAAATGTTAGAGGCCATCCGCACTGCCCCAGCAGGATACAAAAGCCTCGAGTATGACAAAGCTAGAACTGTGGGGCTTGACAAGGAAAAAGCCAAGATCCAAAATGCATTGGGGCAATTCACAAATGCTTGGAATGAGTATGGGGTATCAATTGTATTAGATGGTTGGACCAATGTGAAAGGTAAGCCATTGATAAATGTTCTTGGTGTCTCTGCTACTGGTGCAATCTTCCTTTCGGCACATGACTACTCAGATAAATTCAAGACCGGCATGAACATTGCAGAACTCCTACTCAAAAACATTGATAATGTTATTGGTCCATACAATGTCATAACAGATAAAGTTATTGGTCCATACAATGTCATCCAAGTCATAACAAATAATGTTGCTAATTGTAAGGCAGCGGGAGCAATCATTGAAGATAAATACCCCAACATATTTTGGTTTGGGTGTATGGTTCACACATTGAACCTTTTAATACATGACATTATTAAGTTGAAGGAAAATGAATACAAATGGATTGGTGAACTGTACAAAAAGGGTAAGCACATGATAAGATTTATTACCAACCATAGCAATGCCCATGGCATTTTTCGCGCTCACTCAAAGTTAGAGCTATTAAAGATAGCAAAGACTAGATTTGCTAGCTATTACCTCACCTTCAGGCGCCTTTTGAAGGTAAGAGAGGCATTGGCTAGCATGGTATCAAGTCAATCATGGAAAGTCTTTAAAGATAAGGCTACATCCACATCTGACAGGCGTGATTTTCAGGACGTGGAAGACACAGTTCTTAATGGTCAATTCTGGGCAAGTGTCAAGTTTGTTTTGCAGTTCACAAAGCCCATTTATCACATGATTCGGTTTGCAGATACAGATAAGCCAGTAATTGGGGAGGTGTATGAGTAGATGGATAGCATGTTGGGCTAGATTAAAGATATTGTTGAATCGAAGGATCCCATCCTGTATGACCATATTCACACACATGTGGTCAAAAGGTGGGATCATCTCAATGTTCCACTGCATGCCTTATGTATTAACACCAAAATATTATTCTCCATCTTGGTTTGCCAAACCAGCAACTGGGGGTGGGGTTACGAGAAAGCCCCGCATAAATCCAGAGGTACAGGTTGGGTACATGGTTGCTATAGACAAGTTGGTCCCTGATGAAGAGGAATGTGCCTTATTGCGTAGTGAATTAAGCAAATACCTCAGTGAGATTGGTCCGTTTGGTACTTTGCATGCTAGAAAAGATTGAGATAGGGCGCCTCCTATTGAGTGGTGGAACATGTATGGCTCGTCATGCCCACGCTTGCATAAATTGGCAACCAAAGTGCTTTCACAGATGGTAAATAGTTCCTGTACAGAAAGGTGTTGGAGCACCTATAGCTTCATCCACTCGGTGAAAAGAAACCGATTAAATGAAAATCGGGCAAAAAGCTTGGTTTATTTACATTACAACTTGAGGTTGTTGACTCAGTACTACGAGCAGGCCAAAACCGATAGATCATATGTCACTTGGGACAACAATCCAGAGGAGCATAACTTGGAGGATGGAGGCCTAGCTTTAGAGCGCTTGGAGGAAGAGCTTTTGGGCGATGAGAATGACCATGCAACAGCAGCAGCAACAACAATGCCACTACCTCCTTTGCCCCCAGGTTCAACTTCACAACCCCCACCTGCATCAGTGAGGGGGGGTCATGCAAGATCAAGTCTTGGACATGGCTCAAGCCACTCAACATCGGTGGCTACTAGGGATGAAAATCCCGCTCCCTTTGTTCATGAACATAGACAACGGAAAAAGAAATTAGATATTTACCATGGCAAGAGGAAACATCCATAAAATCTACTTTTCTTGTCTTTTCTTATTTACAGTACTTTCAAGTTTCTGCACTGTTGAGATTCGAGAACTTGAGTCATTGACTCTTTTATATTTATTATGGTATATTTTGTGAACATTACATAGCAATTCAAGTTTAAGTTTGAAGTTGAACTCTGAAGCTGTAAGGTTGTGTTGAGGCCTGGAAATTCGCAGGCAACAACAGCAAGGGATTCTCCCCAGTCAACGTTCCCAACTAGCCCGTGACTGTTTGGTATAGGGAATCCGTCCGGTTTACGGTCTGGCTACCGTAGGTCAAGTAACAAAAACAAAAGGTTTTACCGGTTGCGGCCCAGTCCACTGTGTATTTTTGTATTTTTTGATTTAATGTATGATATGCATATGCCTAATTAACCATGCAGGGTGATAAAGGATGCAAGGAGTATTCACAACGTGATGCGTAGGTTCTTACCTCTCGTCTTAGAACTCACAAGTATCTCGATCACATATGCAGCAATAAAATAAAACTAACTATCTATCTATCTATCCCCGGGGAGCAAAATTGTAACTTATTTATGAGTAATGTGTATTGTGCATGCATTATAAAGAGAAATTACAGATAGCTGATATTCCTTCCTACAACACATGAACAATTAGAGATATTTAGACAATCAGATAGCCAATTGTTTATGAACAGCATATATTACTCATGGTGGTAAATCCACAAAATAAACCAGAAATCATTCAAACAAGAACATAGGCTCTAAGAGTTAGAACGATCTCACAGTTAATGGACAAAAAGCTGGAAAAACAAAATAGTTCATCTTTCCGCAATCCACAGCATAGCATTTGAAAGTCCCACCAATCTTTCTCCAGCAGGCAAACAATAATTCTTTAGTGCAAAAAAAAGTAGTTCTTCTTACAACATTGCTTTTCATGTCTAACTGGGAAAAAGCCCTTTCTTACTCTAAGTCTTCTATATTTATACAAAAGGATGAGACTGTTGGGCTGCCCACAAATGACCCTTGGGCTTCCAAACTTTTCGCCTCCCAAAATTTCACTTTCCTCAAATGTTTACAAAATCGTTACATGTTACAAAAGTGAATGATTATTTACGAGGAGGGCCCGGCTTGAGTATTTAGGAATTTCTTCCACGCCAAAGCCTCAGAGGCAATGCCTTCAAACGTGCAAGGTTCCAAAAACTGAATGTTTATCTCGAACTTTGCAGCCTGGTTCTTGATGGCCTCAATTCTGGCCGCACTTAAACGAAGCTGATCCTCCAATAGCTGCACACTGATGGCGGAATGATCTACTTCATCCCTTAAGGTCCGGTCATCAAAGGCTTTAATGTGCTGTACTTTTGCCTCCTCCTCTTGATGTCTCTTCTGCAAAATTTCCATAAATGAATTGTGGTTTGGAAAAACATCAAGCCTCTGCTCAGCTTCTACTTGGCACCGGTTGTATGTAATCAGAAGCCTTCTGAAACATTCTACGCATGCTCCTTTCGTCTTTTTAACAGGTTTTTTTAAATCTTCCGCTGTGTTTATAGCAAACTCTACTAAGTCATAATCCCGCTTCAGGGCCGGTCGATCTTTCGGAGGCAGCTCTGCAAGAGTTTCTTCATCATTTTCCAACCTTGCCATTCTCGTTGTCAGGACTTCAAAGACGTCCTGAGATCTGTCAACAAAATAAGAGGATGTCTCCAAAATTTCCTCTAATCGGCCGTCTATTTGCACAACTTTGCATCTCTCTTCTTCTATGGCGGTTTGCAGCTGCAGCATCTTGGCCTTTTGTGCCAGCACGTGCTCCTTGAAGGGTTGTAGATTGACCTGCTGCTCTTTTGCTGCCTCTAAAGCGGTTGTTAGAGAAGAGATCTGCTCTTGAAGTTTCCTCTCTTGTTCTTGAGCTTGCTTCTCATTTGCCTCCCAGGTGGTTTTTTGCAGCTCTAAGTCTTTTATCCTTCCAGTAGCTATTCCTTCTCCACCCTTAGCTCTTGATACTCTTGCTGCACTCTCTCCAGACACTCTTGTGCAGTTTCACTAGCTTGTCTCTCTGCTTGGAGGAGCTGCAGTTCATCCTTTGAAGACCTTATCTCTTTTTTCATGTCCTCATATTTCCTCTTAAGCTTATTGCTTTCCTCCCTCTCCTTTCTCAATGTGCCTTTCAATTGAGCAGAGGACTTCTTGGATTGCTCCAAGTCTGTCATAACCTTGTCCACATTATCTTCCGAAGCGTGAATCAGTGCAGCTCCGGCTCTAATGGTGAATCTTGGATCTCGATCTGTTCCAAATACAACGGGCGTATCCGTTATCATTTTCCCAGGCAGACCTCCTGTGTCAACCTTCCTTTCCGTTCTCTTCACTATCCTCTTTGTCTCCTTGTCATAGAAAACAGTGTTAAAATCAGGTATTTCTTCCCCTTTCTTCTGTTCAAAGGGGACCAGTTTCAGTGTAGGGACCACAGACTGTCCAGGTATGCTGGCAGCCGGTACTTCTGGGTCCTAAACCTCGGGGTTTTCTATGTCCTGGGTCTGACCGCCAACTGTGTCAGAGGCTGACTGTTTTGTCTCTGTCTGAGTCAGCTTCAGCCTCGCTGCTTCCTGTTTCTAAAGCTCTTCATCAAGCTTCCTTTTCTTTTCTTCTTCTTCATTCCTTGCATCTTCCTCTGCTTTTCTAGCTGCCTCTTGCACAGCTTTTCTTTTCTCTCTTCTTCTCCCAGCAACCACCCTACAGCTTCTTGTGCCAGCCTTTGGGCTTCCTCATTTCGTTTCCTTGCTTCTTCATCAACTTTGGCTTGTTCATCCGCTCCCTTCCCACCTTTCGTGGTACTCTTCTTCTTGAACCTTCTCCTCAAGGCTGTTATGTTCAATGCATTATGGAAGATGGATTCTTCTCTATCCCAATGGTGGGTGTATTCAAAATGTACGTTGTTTTCTTTGTAATGTTCAGCTACTTTACTGCGGGAGTCATTTCTATGGAAGGGCATCTCACCAAAATGAAACCTTTCCAACTCTTCTACAAACTAATCCGCTTTCTTCACTCTGGTAAACTTATAACTGCCTAACTTGAAGGGCAAAGGGGGATAGGCAGCTTTCTTGTGCTCAAATAAGAAGCTTCCTATACCATCCAGGAAGACTTGCCTAACCGCCTCCTTGTGAATGATGTAGTCGGTGGCGTATTTGGCCAGCAGGGATGGTGCTCTTGAACTTCCAAACATTCTAAAGTATAGGCCATCCTCGGTCAAATAATAATCTGCATACTCCTCAATAACCTGCAATGCCTCTTCTGACATGCAGTCACACTCCTTCAGGAAAATGAGGGTATACAGTGGCATGATGAATTGTTCACAGATCTCTCGGTAATGACTATGGTACTTGTGTGCCCACAGTGGCTTGTATGCAGCGTAAACATGCATCCTCTCCCTGTCCCAGATGCACCTGAGGCCAGGGAAAGGTTGATTGCACAATATACAATCGACAAGTATGGAACTCATGTAGAATTCAGACCTCTTTTGGGACACTCCTCCCAAAGCCGAGGCCATGCAGGCTGAAAGACTGTTTGATACTATGTTGGCCCAGTTGAAAATGGTCCCCTGGGTTGCAACATAAAAAATAATTGGCATCCATTCTAACTTGAAGCTCTTGCCATGAGCTCTTCCAAAAATCTTGTTAAGCATTAAAGCTATGAACCTGTATGGGGCCCTTAAGCTTGCTGTGTCATACTCTCCCGTATGCCTGGTTCTTAAATGTTTTCCAGGCAACAACATTCTTTTGAGAGTCTCAACAAGGTCCATTCTGATGTTATTTAACCAATCGCCAGACAAGAATACTTGTGCTTCCGGCAGGTGGTAGGCCAAGGCTACATATCCTGGGCTATAGGAAGCATAGCCCTGTTTGTCAACATTTTTCAGGATCATAGTAGTTACATCCACCCGGGGCAGAATCCAACCAATCACTTCAAAGCATGGGAAAAGCTCTGGTCTGGCGGCAATCTTCATCAGTGAAGATCTCTCTATATTGGCATAAATGCCTTCTTCTTCCAAGCCCATATCAGGCACCTCTCGGCGCGTGATCAACCTGTATATCTCTCCCCATTGGTACTCAGGTTCGACACCCGATATACACTTGGTGTCTTCATAGATGTATTCGGTTTTGGTAATAACTTCCACTTCAGGATCGTCTTCGACCACAGGGGCCTTCTTCTTCTGTCGCTTTGACATTTTGAATTCGGAATCTTCCTGTCATATATGAGATTATAATCATTAAGACATTTCCGCCTAAGTTTCAAACATTGAGACAACAATGTGCAGTGTTTAACTTCGTCTATGTTTAACATGATGGAAAATAATTATATGAAGTAAATATGTGTAAGCTAACACTGCAATCTAATACCAAAACAGTTCTATCAACAAATTTCGAGCAGGAAATAAATCTACATTAACATGAAGAAAAATCGGGCTATCTGCAGGCGCCATGGTCATCGCGCTGTGGGGAATGACAGGGGATTCATGCGAGCTTTCGACGGCGCGCCTCAACAAAATACCGCCTATGCAATCTAAGGTCGATATAACTATATGCAGTGATATATCCCCTTCCACCGGCTTGGGTTCGAAACCGACTGTGAACCAGGTTGCGCGGAACAGCGCGATGAAACGCAACTTGGTCTGAAGGATACGAGCAGTACGAAAAAATAAAAAGGGGGGGGGCAACCGTCCCAAACGCCACAGGAAGGTCCTGAAAACCCTTTCCCTACCAAAACATCATCACACAGGGTGGATTGGTGCAGACGGCGTAATGGCCTTCTGCACCAAACCCCCCATTCACTAAGCGCAAGGTCGCATAACAAACGGTTGTGGGGAAAAACTACTCCGAGTGTCAAAACGCCCCCCCTCACGGATAGTTATGCTACAGAATCCTCAATATATAGGCGTGTAACTAACGGGCCAAGGGAGAACGGCCGTGGAAAAACCCAACCGTGAAAAAAAAATCAACCAAAAGCTCGAACGAAACGGGATATGCAACGAGGAGCCTACCTGGCAATGCCGCGTGAACGGCGGGAAGAAAGGTGGTCAAGCTTCCACAATTGAGCCACCTGGACGCGGGTACCAACAACGGGGTCCTTGCGAGCTCGAGAGAACGACAGCACACAAGAGCGACAGATCACGACAGTTGGAAATAGTAATAGAATAACCCATATGCTCGGTCCCCTATATATATATACAAACATAAGCGGAGGGCGAAAAATATCGGACGGCGGAAAACTATGGATTGGAGGACACAAAGATAATTCCTTCCGCAATGTCGGGTGGCCAAACCACTAATCTATCCGCGGGGATAACCGGGAAACAAATAATAACGCATCGGAGCTTTAGAACATTGGAGCGATAGCGGAACGGGAGCCGCAATGGCGGAGATATAAAGGATATCACAGTCCGTGATGGGCAAAATCCTGATCGGAGAAAAAACGACTAAACGACCGGAAGGATAATGCTTTCAGCAGCCGCAATGGCGGAAGCCCAAGACTTACGGAGCGGCGAAAACAACAACGCGAGGTCTGAAAAGTCAAAGCGATAATCGGGAGACTTTGCGATTTGCCGTCCGCAACTACGGATACCAAAGGAACAACATGTTCCGACTCGAAACCAAAAAACAGCCGATTGAGCCAAATACATTGGAGAAGAATACGAAACCAAAGTTGATCATTTCTCCGCAACGGCGGGGTTGCAAGCAAATGCTCTTCCGACTCACAAACTTGAAAACGCTTTCTAAGGTAATGATAAATCAAAAATAAGCAATGGATCGTTTCAAGCATCAGGAAAAAACCTTTGTGAAGGATCATTAAGCCAAATCAAAGAAGCAAATCAAACTAATATAAGCAAGAGGAGGGTCCCGAAATTTTTTTGAATTTTGGGAAAAGCTAAAGGAGGGCCGCCAATGCGTGGCTGGCCGTGGAAGCTTATTTTCCCAAGATTACCCCACCAGCAGATATTTGGAAGCTTTTGACCCAACCCAAGTACTAACAGGTTTTGGCACAGAAGAGAACGCCCATTCCACGAGGAGATACAAGCAACAAGAACCTAAGACCTCTACTCAAAGCAGCAGTCACCCTAGACGTCAAGCAAAACCAGCAACAACAAGTTCTAAAGCAGACAATAAATCAGATCTGAACTTTTCTCATGCCAAGATGCTTCACAAGAATGAAGTTATGAACATAATTTATAATCTTGACAAACCTTCTAGAAGGTCACTTAAACACTCCTAGGTTTTAGGAGAATTACCAAATCAAAACATAAAATAAATTTAGGTTGACTTAGAATAGGGTGCCAAAGGTCAAAAGGTCATACAGGACAAAATAACAATAAAAACAATTAGGTCAAGTCAACATAGTAAAGGGGGTCAAGGTACCACAAACAATAAGGGTGCTTTGACCAATAGGAAGGAATAAGACCACAAGTTAACTAGAGGGGTCACAACAAGGTGGTAAGACCACCCCCCTTACCCACAAGACCAAGGTGTGCCATCAAGGTGAGGAAACAACCCTTTTTATCCACAGGACCAACAAGACCAAGGACTTTAATCTTTTCTCTATCAAGGTATATTGTCCATGTGTGTTCCATATATTTTTATCGTCACTGTATAAGGAAGGTCCAAACTGGATGATGTGATCCTCTGGTCCTCCATACTGCTCCTAAGGGTTAAGTTTTAGTGATATCATCAAGGGGTGGCAAAGTCCTTTGAGAAACAACCTAACAATAACCATTTAGGAGAAGAGGACATCACACATCATCATCTTGGTCAACTGACCAAGATCCACCTAGTTAACTGACCAAGTATGTACCTACAAGAACTGCTTGGTCCCAGACCAAGAATCTGCCTAGCCCCAGACCAGGAAGTCTCTGCCTCAACCTGCAGGATCTACTTGGTCCCAAACCAAGAAACTGCCTAGTCTTAGACCAGGATACCTTAGAGGCCTATAGGGGCCCTAACCACATGCTAGGGACTTTTCCATGGCATCAACCTACTTGGTCCGAGGCCAAGAATCCCAGGAGACTACTAGGAGCCCTAGGGTACCTTCTAGGGACTTACTCTACCTGGTTCACTAACCAAGAACCCTAGTTAACTGACTAGGGTACCATCCTCCCTGAGAATGGGTCTCACAACTGCACTAACTTTAACATATAAAACTATGGCTCCATTCTCCAAATTAGCCTCCTTTGGATTGTTGTCCTAAGTCATCTATGTTCTAGCATTCTCCATTGCTTGAAAATAATGGAACAACCTCAAGTTGTAGCACACATAAAGTAGATTTCTTGCTCGGGCTACATTCAAATTGTTTCTCTTCACATTGTGGATGATGCTATAAATGCTCCAACAACTCTCTACGAAAAAAGTGCTAACAACTTGTGATAGCACCCTCACCATCAATTTATGCAAATGTGTGGTAAGGGAGACATACATGTTCCACCATTTGATAGGATTCAACCTATCTAGATCTTTAGATGTATACAAATTAGCAAAGAATCCATCTTCTTAATAGATTTGCTCAATTCGCTTCATGCTTGAGCATACTCCTCTTCACCATGGACCAACTTGTCTAATGCAACCATATAGCCTCTATGTACCTTTGGATTTGTGGGAGGTTTTCTACTAACCCCACCGTCATGCATTGGTTGGGACAAGCAATATGTAGAATAATATTTGGGTTTAAGGACCTATGCTAAGACATGGAGTGGAATATTCAAATTATCCCACCTTTTGACCATATGTTTATGAATATGATCATACAAGATCGCATCTCTTGGCTCAAAAATGTCTTTGATTTAGCCTAGAATCATGTCCATCGACTCATACACCTCTCTAATCACTAATTAATTTGTATCTGGAAATTGAATCATATTATAAATGGGCTTGGGGAATAGGACAACATACCAAACCTATGCCCAAAACTTACCATCAATAACGATGTCCACCACTTGAAAATTATGTCTATCAGATATAGATGTAGCCTTGTCTTTCAAACCCCAACATGATTCACTTGATAACTTACTAGCCAATGCCCCCCTTACCTTCACACAATGACTGAAAGTGAGCTATTACCTAGAAAATCTGGTCTTTACAATCTTAAGTAACTCCAACTTAAGAGTGATTGCAGAAAATGTACTAGGCATGGCTATCCTTAGTAATATGTCATATCATTCTCTTCCTTTTCTTGTACGATGCACCAATCCATTTGTAATCATGATCCCTAATCTTAAGAATATTTTGCATCAAGAGGTTCAATGTGTGAACCAAACACCCAAACCAAAATATTTTAGGGTACATATCCTCAATAATTATTCGTGTTGCCTTACAATTAGTAGCATTACCAATGATGACTTGAATAACATTGTACAACCCAATCTCTCAAATGGTTTTAATTGAGGGTTTTGTAATAATCATATCGCTCTTGTAACGATCTCAATAGTCATGGGCTAAAAGGAAGACCACACCACCAGTAGACACACCAAAAATATTATCAATGGCTTGCCCTTAACATTTGTCCAACCATCAAATACAACGAATACCCATATTGGATCCAGTCTTTTGTAAATTTTCCTAAAGCATTATGGATTTTGACTCTTTCCATGTCAAATCCCATGGTTTTGGCTTTGTCATACCTGAGGTTCCGATATCCTTTAGGGGCATTGTTGATGGATTCTACCATTACATGCCAATAGGGTTAGTGGAGAACATTGAATGGTATGCCACATGCATAGAGAACCCTGTGCACTTTTGCAACCACATCATCCATACAATGTTAGTCAACAAAATATGATATATTCTTCTATGCTCCGAATGCACTAGAAATAATCCACTGGCATGGGGTTGGGGATGAATCACTGATCATTCTATGTTAGCATCAGGTCTTAGATTCAACCCTTGATTTTTTTTATTTGTTTTTTGCTTTCTTCTCTTCTCTCTTGCATCTGTTTCTATCTCTTGTAGGCACTTTATTGCAAGTTTTGACTCCTATAGTCTTCTTTTCATAACATGGCATAATCCGATAGAGATGTTTTCTCACAAGCATAAAAGAACTTGTGTAAGTTATATTACAATGCGAGCATGTAAATTTGTGGTTCCACCCCCTTCTTCTCCCTAAAGCTTTGTGACATACTTAAACAAGGGTATTGAACTCTCTTTGGGTTTCTTTCTATCATCACAACTAGTTTCATCATCCCCTTCCATTACTTCCTCCTCTCCATGGTATGTACCACTGCCTACTTCTTCCTCCTCGTCACTGGTTTTTCAGTTTCCAAACACCACCATCATAATGAAAATGGAACCAAAAGGATAAACCACATACCCATCATGCTTCTTGAGAATAACTTACTGCATGCAATACCTTGATGGAGAAGGTGGAATGGGAAAGAGTAGGAGAAGAGAACATCACGCGTTCAACATAGAAAATATATTAGTTTACAACACATGGAAAATTAAAGCAGAATGGGCTTAAAGCCTACCTCTTCAGCTCTCCAATGGTGGTTAAATGTAGCTATGGAAGCCTTCAATATCCCTTCCAAGCTCTCAAAAATATGCTCCTCAACAACTAGCAAGAAGCTCATCAAAACACTAGCAAATATAAGTGAAATGAGAAATAGGATGAGAACAAATCGAAAGAGTGTTCAAATCCATTAAAGAACCCTAGCCATGGCATACTTCACCTTTTCAAACCTTGTCTTGGTTCCCACAAGCACCAAAAAATAAAAAAAATACTGCCTTGGACTGGTGCACTTCTTAACAAGCCTAATCAGCAAGGCAATCCAAGAGAAAAGAGACCAAATGTGTGCCAACAAGTTTCATCCCTCCAGGGCAATCTTATTATGCATAAACCAGATTTGAAATTCACTTTAGAACAGCAGTAAATCTGCCCTATCTTCTTAAATATTAATGTTAAAAGTTAAAACCCTTGACAATTTCAGCCTTGACTTATGTCAAAACAACAAGACATACAAGTACTGGAATTTACCAAATCACGAAGACAAAGATAGCTGAAAATCAATTCTGTAATACAACAATTTTGGACAGCTGAAAACTTCATAGGTATTTTAAAGATGAAGTTCATGTGCATACCATTGTCCCATCCCAAGGCTAATACAATCCTCTAGCTCTCCAAACACCCTAGCTCCACCAAATATACTCCATAAGCTGGCATCAATGCTAGCAAGCCTCCTTGGAAAGACGTCTTCTCTTCTCAACTCCTTCAACAAGTACAATCCAAGGTTTAATCACAAAACACTAGCCCCAATGTCTCCAAGGTATGAAACCCTAGTATTGAAGATGCTCCAAAAGCTCCAAGAAACCCTAGTAACTCCAAGACAAGAGAGTAAGTACAGAGAGAGAGAGAGAAGTGCACTCTTCTCCTCACATCTCTAACACAAGATGACGATGCGATAATGAGTCTAGATCATCGTCTCTAATGTCGTCTTCACAAGAGACCAACAAAACATATGTGCGCCTTGTTACCCCCCTATTTGTATAGGGTGTTCACTTGGGGTTTGATGAAATTTTCTGGGCAATTTCTGGAGCAATTGTGGGCAAAAGAGAAGCAGAACTGGGTACGTTCTGAGGCTGAAAATAGTGACATGTGACAGGTATGGAATGGTGCATTGCAGTAAGTTCGTAAGAATAAGAGACTCTCCACCAAATTTTGGCAAATGCAGAATTTACAAGAAGATCTCATAAGAAGCCAGTGGAGCCAAAGAGAAAAGATGCAAGATGCTGAAAATTTATCTGCTGCAATAAAGCAGAAAGAATTCAAGGAATTATTGAAAGAGCATCATGTAGAAAGCCGAGGCATGGAGATGAGACCTGGAAAACCTTGCAAAGGAGAACTTCTCTCTTCACAGTAAGGTCTCGTCGAAGGAGTTTGAAGATCACATTGAGCTTACTAATAAACTGGGGACCTCGACTCCAACAATCAACTCTAATCGTGTCAGATTGTTGAAGGCCTTGAAGCTTTTTTGAAAGAAAGTTCCTGTTCTAGGGTCTCTCACTGCAAGTATAACATCTCTATCTTACATGTGGCACAATGACACTTGCAATATGCAGATGCTTGTGGCATTTTCTCTCAATATGTTTCTTTCCACAAAGGCAAACAAGTGGTGTAGAATTCATTTCCACTTGTTTTCTACAACAAAAGATTCAAATCAGGAAAGCCACATGACTACTTTCATTCAGTTTCTTTTGGGATCTTTTAACATTGCTTCTGCTACCTCTTTAGCTTTGGTAAGGTGTTCTTACTTGTTCAAGGATCAGTTTCTGCTGGTAGTGGAGGGTTTTATTTCAGAGCAGCTGTATCCGATAAAAGATTCAGTTTCTGATATCCAGAAAATGCATTCTGAATCAGAAATTCTTAAAGCGGGGCAGGAGCTTCTTGGTGCAGCAATACGACTTTCATCCATTTATTGCCGAATTATAAATTCCAATTTTAACCTGCTACAAACTTATGAGAAAGATGACATTTCTGTAAATGATGGCAGAAAGGAAGTGATGCCTCATATTGTTAATATAGCATCCTGTACGATAGAAAATTTTTGAGTTGGGAATATGGCAGCTAGAGTTAAGCAAGGAGATTATGGCCAGCAAGGTGAACATATAAAACATTATTTTAACCCTGATATCTCTGGCCACTGATTCATTGAACCTTTCGGCAGAATCGTGGATACTGCAGCTTCCAGAAGGAAATCGAATCAACTGGAAATCAGCCGTGATGGTGTGACACTGCATGTGGAGGGAAAGACGGCTGGATTGGAAGCTGAACGTTGAAGCTGATTTTGTATGGAGCATGACTGCCTGAAGACGGACCCCTACACAGTCTCAATGGGGCAGTCGGAAACTGTTAACTGCTAGTGAGGAAGTAGAGCTTTCACGGGGAATACAGGACCTTATCAAGTTAGATAAAATCATGACAAAACTGGAAAAGAACCCACTCTAGGTTAACGGACAGAAGTTATTGACAGCGAGCAGAACACTTTCAATTGTAACTTTCAGCTTGTTATATCTGTCGCAAAAATTGTCAAAGCCAAGGATTGAGCCTACAAGATCTTATTCAAGCAGGAAGCATGGGTTTCGTGTGAGGTGCTGAGAAGCTTGAAGAAGAAGAAGAAATTAGTTTAAAGTCCACAAGACTAAAAATAGCCTATGGGACAGACCGCCTCACAAACTGATTTTTGCACTTCAACCCTTTTCTTGTTCAACTTGATGATGAGCGCCCCCAATTCTCCACGGTCCCCTCGCTGAATAAATTATCCCGAGAGCTAGCTGTCAAGATATTTGCATAAATGTCTCTACTGTCCTTGAAGAATTCACACTCAAATGAAATGTTTTTGTCTCCACTTTTCTGGAGGTGCAAAAAAATCACACCTATGTTGCGTGGGAGCACCTCCCACCCCCTCGCTCCCACTCCCGAAACTCGCTTCCTTAGGAAGCTCGCTCCCAAAACGCTCCCAAGGCGCTCCCGAGACCCTCCCTTCCTTTTCTATACTAAAAGCTCCTATACTAGGCTGATCATTTGATGACAATGTGATGGTACCTCCCTTCTTTGCCAAGCTCTTACAAAAGTTTTTATGGTTGATCATTTGATGATAATGTTATAAGTTATAACTACTAGATGATTGATGTTATAAGGTTTAATCCTTGTATTCTATAGCTAATTCAACATTCTACATTTTTTTAGATATAAATCCATCAAAATATATTAAAATATATACTATACCAAAAACGCTCCCAAAATGCTCCCAAGGCACTCTCAAGATGCTCCCTTCCTTTTCTATACTAAAAGCTCCTATACTAGGCTGATCATTTGATGACAATGTTATGGTACCCCCCTTCTTTGCCAAGCTCTTACAAAAGTTTTTATGGTTGATCATTTGATGATAATGTTATAAGTCATAACTACTAGATGATTGATGTTATATGGTTTAATCCTTGTATTCTATAGCTAATTCACCATACTACATTTTTTTAAATATAAATCCATCAAAATATATTAAAATATATACTACACAAAAAACGCTCCCAAAACGGGATCTTTTGAAAATTTCGCATTTTGCTCTACTTCCGCTCCTTGCTCCCAACAACATAGATACACACTCTTTCTTCCCAAGCTTCTTTTGGCCTTTTCCAATGTCCGATGTCACAACAGAGTTGGTGGGAATTAGTTCTTAATTGAGCAATAAGTATTTTGGCTCTCCAAGATATATTGGCCCCTATGTATGCTTTTTGATGATGATCGTAAGTGGGATTAAACTCTTCAATATAATACTTTTTCTTTCTCCCTAGCCCTTTATCCTAGGTTCGCTTGTGGAACTTATCGATAACAAAAGTCTTCATCTCTTTACTATTCGTGGGGCACTTGTTCAAACAAATATCCCATTTACTAAGCCATTTAATATTTTTCCGCATCCAAGTTTTCTTTCTTTTGCACAATATGTCATTGAATACAACCTTAGGCCATCTGTCGTCTTCCATTTGTTAAATTCTTTTTAGATATCTTATGAGTCGTACCATAGCAATTGCTTCATTAGAAGTAACCCCCATTTCACTCAGCATGATCTCATACGGGACTGAACTTTTAATTTTGAACTTGATTACTAACACTTGTTGGTGGATTAGACAATCTGTTACGAAGGCACTTACACAACAGTCGAGAACTATCCAATTACCCGCACACATTGTATGAATCGGAAGAGACAAGTAAACACACAAGCATCCCACGCGTAGTGATGCTTGTGGAGTCTTTGTTTGAGGTACTGGATAAGATTCATCAATGGTCACTTGTCTCAATGCCAACAACTGAGTTTGTTGATGATTCATTTCCCATTCGGAATCACAAGAACCCTGAGAAAAATGTGAATGATGAAGCGACACAGTGCCACATTTTCCTTGCAGAATATGAGGAATGGATAAACATAATACACAGAGTATGAATGACCAGCATGTTAGAGCATTGAGCTTGTGAGTCACACGTAGTTTCTTCATGTGGATTGTGGGAAGAGACACTTGTTAATCAATGGACAACCAGTTCCATTTGTGGACCCTAGAGCTAATGACGTGAAGCCTAGCCACCTCATTTCATCGACCAATTTTTTGGGATGCCCCTTTATTCAAGTGCTTTTGAAGATGCATAAGCATATGGAGTTGGTTAAAAAAAAGAGTCCATTATTTTCTTTATTTTCTAAATTGAGAAAAAGTGGGTATGGAAAGTTTGTTAAAGGAGTTATTTTATTAAGAGTAAAAGGGGGAATTATTAATATTTTATTATAAACTGAGTTTGAGGCTACAACCTATATGAGGGTTGGCCTCCTCGTTCCTTTGGCATGGTTGGATTTTCAGATCTCTCTCTCTCTTTTGGAGCATTTTGAAGTTTAAGGATTTTTTCTTCTCTTGGGTTATCTTGATGGCTTAATATTTAGGTGACATGTTTTTATTATTATAAGATTTATGGTCCTAGTTCATTGAAAGAGTAAGACTGCTCCAATGGAATGATTTTTCATTTTGTGGTTTAGTTTTGTTGTTGGTTTGTGGTTTTCCTACTTGATAAGGGCTAAAAAATTGGTGGTATAAGCCACGGTACAAGCTAGGGCATGAGCTGAAAGTGTGCGTAGTAATAACCTCTTTTCCTTGGTGAAGATTTGCATGAAGCTTGAACAATTTTTGGGGTAGGAATGCTTGTGTTGTACAGGGATTCCAACCAAACATATATAAACAAAGCCCCTTGGGGGAATCCTTTTGAGACTCCATTTTTCCCTAGGGATTGGCACTGGTCTTCATGGTCTTTCCATCACCTATACTACAAAAAAATACCTCAAGTATTGTTAAGGCTAGCTCTTCAAAATCACCTTGTGCTCTCATTTCCATAGCCTAGCAAATCCTATCTAGGGAATCCCCCTTCGAATTGGAGAAAAGCCAACCGAAAGTGCAAAGAGGTGGTTATCGAGATGATAGTGGGTAACACCTCTAGGTTGTACTTGGGCTAGTCGTGTTCTTTGGGGCTTTAACTATACCTACTAGCTCATGCTATAGCAAGCCTAAACCCTTACAAGCAAACTACAATGCCACAAGTAGGCTGGCACGAGTGTAGCTCTACCCTCGAAAGGTACAACGATACATATGTCAAGCTCCACAGTGATGTCATACACAAGCAAGGCTCCAATGTAAGGGTGCTCCATGAGATGTGTCCAATGCTCCTCTTGAATCCACTACCCTTGCATGAACACTAAACCCAAGTTTCCCCAAGTCAATTGCAAGCCTCCATGTAAGCATCCAAATTACCCCATGCTATCTAGGGCTCAATGCCCTTCTCTTGAATGTCAAATGCTCCTTCAATGCAAAGCACTTGCTAAGCAAGAAACCCCCTCTATGTGGCCAACATGTAGAATGTCACCAAGTTGTTTGAATATCAACAATGCCCTAAGAAATAATGTCAAGCAAACATCCCATTGTGTTCAAGCAAATACTAAGTAAGCCATCTCCAATGTGCAAATCCATCACACACCACCTAAGGTCTAATCATACACCATGTACCCCAGATCTCATGGAGCTTCGCCATACTTTGTAGCATGTACTATATGTTATACACATGAGACAAAATAACAAGGAATAGGGAAAGTACTTTACTTTGGTTTGGTTAGTTAAGAGACTTTGTTCGTGGGACTACAAGTTGGGGTTAAAATGTTAAAAGGTGTTTTTTTCTTTTTAAAAAGATTGCCATTGCAGGAGAAAACTAAGAGTCCCCTATGGATGTCGAGGGAGACCCAAGTATCACTATCATAGGGGATATCCTCAGGGTGGTCCCTTCCCCTTTTGAAAGAGAATGTCTCAAGCACATCCACGACCATCCCCTATGTTATTCTCATGTTACATGAGTTTCCACCATTATTGTTTCGTGATTGTATTATACAACACAAATATGTTTCATTATATTGATGGATCAATTGTCAAATGCAAGAGCTTATATGGTCTTACACTTTTTTCCTAGTATTGCCCTTATTGCTCATTTCGACTAATCTCCTCATCGGTTGGGTGTTGCAATGTGCAGAGGAAAGTGTATTGTGCATAGTTATTGGTTGCACCCCTAGAGCTTAGTAGGAATTTTAGAGAGATGATGTATTCGGCATTGAGATGACATATATCATGTTTCTATTTTGTTGTTGCTGGAGGTGTCACTTTACAGGGAGGTTATCTTATGCTTTTCTATTTGGTCAGATCTGATCAAACATTGTCGGTGGTCCTAGATACCTAGGTGGAGCTCCCTGGCATTTTTATTGCATTGTGCCTATGCTTACACCTTCGTATTATTGGCATTATTTCACTATGGATTAGTTGGTATGTATGCTCCTTTTTACAATATTCTAAGCATTATTATGGCTATTTCCCTATGGTCTAATGTGGTATCGAGCCTCATGTGAGAACACCCTAGGGATTTTTCAGCCTTATGGTGGTTAGAAAACTTTATTATGACATCCAAACAACCCCTGGTGGAGTGCCTCCACTCGTGCACATATGTTCATGTTAATTTAACCATTTAGTGATTCGTTTACTCTATTTTGACCATGTGGATGCCACTTGCTAGAACGCCTTATTTCTTTGGCTTGGTTTCACACTTGTATAAAGGTTATTGAGTGGCATTTGATGGTTTTGAGTGGGGTGCTCACCTAAATTGGCACATATGTTGAGGAGCCCTCCTTTTATATCAGCATTTTATTGTTTAGATAGGGTCGTCCCCTTCTTTTTGGAGTTAGTTGAGCTTCGATTGACTTAGCACATGGATCATAACATTATTTTATTATTTGGTTGATTTGTCATCATACATGCCACACTAGAGATGGTTATTGGCACATATGTTGAGAAGTGCCCATATTATTCTGTTATTCTCTCGCACGTGTGAACCATTTTCTAGTGGGTCACACTTTTTGGATTTTTTTTTTTGTTGGATATTTCTAGGAGGGTGCTTCAAGTGGAGGTTTATTTTATTATTTATTTGGCATCTAACACATTCAACTCAAAGAGGAGGACGTTGGAGCCTGAACTTACTCTTCCACTATTCTTAGGAGGGCACACCACCTTCTTTGGCTCTAATGCTTGAAGATTTGTTCATGTGTCATGGCCAAACCTAATTTGTTAGCTGTTTGTCTTGTCCTCTCAAATTAGTTGAGGGGTAATGTTATTTTATGTTTTCCTAGAATATATCTAGGCCTTTTCTAGAGATCATTATTTTATTCTAGAGATTGTTGAGCCAAAACTCTATATAAGAAAAGGTTCCTGCTATTGCAGAGGTTGTTGAAAGACTGTGGAGAGTCGGAGACATACTAAACTATTGCTTGAAACACTATTGTGTATTATTGGAGCTTGTAGTGGATGCTTTTGGAATTAATTTGCTTAATACAAAGGCTGGAATTTTATCTCTTCAATTCTGTTATGGAAGATAAATTTGGGTATTGTCATTCTTCATTTAAGTGAAATTATGGATGGTTAATTTCCTCTTGAAAAGTCTGTTATTTATGGCTTAAAATAATGAATGAAAGTTCACTTCTTTATGAGAATTTGCTAGAATTTACCCCCTCAGTTATAAGCACCCTCTCATGCATATTCGATGAATGTTCCCTCATTAGGACTGTAGATATGAGTTATTAATTTGTAGACAGCGAGAAATTAATGGCTGTAGCATGTTAATTCCAGCTGTAATTGTCATTTTTCACATGAGATATAGCTCAATAAATTTCTCCTACATAGAACCCATTGCCCAATAGGATTGCTAGGCACTAACTTGCTTTCCATCCACTTGAAACTCATAAATTTTGCTCACTTAATTTGCTGGTTTGAATTCTGGAATTTACCCAAAGTTAAATCATAATTAAGATTTCATTCTATATTGCAAAAGGAATTTGTCCTTGTGAAATTAATGGATCTTGAAATCATCATTAAAATTCTGTCAATCTAGATCTTCTCATTCCAGACAAAGATTATTCCTCCGCTGTCCAAAAAAGTCAGAATAATATAACAGTCAAAATCCAGTTTCAGATTTCCATCCCTATTTCTAGGATCATTTCATTTACATCCATCCTTCAACAGACTTACAGAGTTGTCTAGGGATTCCCCCCTTGAGTTAAAGGACAGCTAACATAAAGAGTGGGAGATGGTTATTGAGGTGGCATTGGATAAACTCTCCAAGTTACCCTTAGGTCTTCACCTTGTGAATTAGGATTTTGACACCTTGGATGAGGGTTGGAGCAGTAACACCCTGCAAACAGGGATCCCAAGGAAACAATTCCACCCTATCCACCCACTCCTAGTATACAGGAGATGCAAGAATCATGTACCCGACCATGGATGCATTCACATGGAACAGTTGTAGAAACCCCATAATTTGATGACAAGCAAATCCTTAGCGCAACCTCACTCCATGGATTTGTTTTTCCCTAGAACTTCCGGCCTTTGTTTTCTTAACATTTCCAGTACCAGTTGTAACTAAAGATAAAATAATAATCTTTGGAAACAGAAAGCAGACTAGTTGTAGTTATTTATAACATCTAAAATTTCAAAAAAAATTGTACCCAAGTCTTAGATCATGAGAATGTACAGAGAAGATGATTACCCAACGAGCTGTCGAGATTTCACTCCAACTATGAGTAACATCAGAAAGATCCTTGATAGTAGTTCCAATATAAACAAGCCCAAACGTGATTGGCTGCAGACAGAAAGAAAGAGCATAATCATAAGCTCCAGGTAAACAGACTCAGTCAACTAGAAGAGACATTAATCATGCATACATCCATGGCATCATCCATACACAATTAGACAGATAATTTTCAAACTAAAATTTTAATTATTTGTTTTGATCAAATAAAGAGAAATCAAAGACCCATACACAAAACCATCAATGGAAACTGGAAATTTGTCATTCCCCTTGAAATGTAATCATGTCTTCAAAATATTTGCAAGGAAAAATCAAGATTATATATGGTACTATTATCATGACAAGGGGCATTTCGCTTGTCGATTTCATCTTTTAAATTCCTAGAATTTTATGAATAGAAAACACCAGTTGTAATTCTAAAGAGAGTGTGCATATATGACCATAAGATATCCTTCATAAATGAAATGACTTTGTATGTTTCAATTGTTTCTAACCAAAACCCCAACAAAGGCCAGTCATTAGCGAAACAAGGCAGTCCCTATCATACCCAGTCCCCAAAATAAGAATGATAGATAGAAATAGAATTTGACAAAGCATTTAAGGGCGACCTAGGGGGATGCATGGGTGGGAGAAGTGAACAGATGCAGTGCAGAAAATAAAAATAGACCTTACAGGGTGAAATTAAGATGGGCCATGTTGACCACCTAACCAACTAGGTGTCCAACCATGTACCATGTGCATTGAAGATGAGAAAGAAGTATCTAATAAAGTTCTTTTCAAACGAGGCAGCTCTTCTTCTTATCTTTTCTCCATGAAATTTCCGCATTCCTACGGGGGATATTGATATGTCGGCATAAAAGTCTAGTTTTTGTATAACTTGGTTACCCGGGACTTTATCATTAGGGAAGTCCTTTCATCAAGTGTTTTTTCCCTTGGATAATTAAAATTCAATTTTAGTGATTTTAATTATTTGAGTTTTTCACTCAAAAATACCTCCAAAGTGGTGAAAGGCGTTCTAATGATCAACTCCACGAGGTGACTAAGGCCTAGGAATGTTCTATGTAACCATGCTAGACACTATCTAGAGTCTTGTAGAATTTCATTAGGTTTTACCCAGGATTTTTTTAATTTTTGTGATAAAAAATGTCCCTGGACCCTCAACATAAAAATGTGTTGATGAAATTGTCATTGATGCCAACATGGACTTGATGTCATTGATGCTACCACCTTGCTAAAGATGTTGAAGAAGCCCTGCTGATGATGTTGAATACCCTAGAGATGATCCTAAAGCCTTGGTAGCTAACCGTGAGAAGCTAAGAAAAGTTTAGGTTATTGCTTCACACTGATTCACCCCCCCTCTCAGTGTCAACAATTGGTATCAGAGCCGGCCTTCGTCACGAGCCTAGCAAGCTTGAAGGAGATCCTTAGACACTATGGAGGAAAAGAAAGAGTCATCAAGCAATGACGTGCCCGTACTTGATATTGCAGATTATTTCAGTTGAAGAAGCAAAATGAAGGCTTATCTGAAGAAGTTTGGGATTTAGGAAATTGTCATCAATCCACCCGCTCCATCAAACAAGAAAGGAAAATCAGCCGCACAGAAGGAAGCAAAGAAGGACAACACTACAGCCTTGAAGTTCCTCATGGATGGACTTCCCAGTTCAGTGAAAGAAAGTGTAGGAGAGTACACTTCAGCAAAGGACCTATGGTTCAAGCTGGAAAGTGAGTATCAGAAGGCAAAACCAGAACCCGAAAAGATATATCAGAAATCAGAAGACAAGCCCCCAGAAGAGCTAAATCAAGAAGAAGATAAATAGGAAGAGGTCTCTAGTAAAGGTATGGACTATTGTGATTATGATAGCTTGTGTGATGAAATTGACAAGGTCCTTGCAGATGATGATGAAGCAATGTTGAAAGCTAAACAGATAATTATAAACTATGTATGCCACATAGATCTCAGAGCTGACTGGTTCTTGAATAAAGTTGATCTTAATCAATTTGAGTACAAGGCATTTAGGACGACAACCTTTGATTATATGGATAGTCTCCAAAAGCAGAATGTTGAACTAAAGGAGTTGCTTAAGAAACTTAAGCATGAAGGAGTAGGTTGGCTGAAATTGCTGAAGGAAAAGGAAATTGAAAAGAAACAGCTGAAGATTGATTTGATCAATCTAACCCTAGAACAAAAGAACCATGATAAAGATTCAAAAATACTTGAAGAAGCAAGAGAGGCAAATCATGACTTGAAGACTCAGTTGGAGGAAGCCAAGAGGACAGAAGAAATTTTGAAAAGACAGCTAGAAGAAAAGGAGGAAACAGTCCAGAAGCTGGAAATGGAGGTAGTTGGTCTCAGGAAGAAAGGTAAGAAAAATGAAGCCTTGGTCAAGCTCCAGGACAGTTCAATTGTCCTAGATAAGATCTTAGATTGCCAGAGATCTCCGCTCGACAAGACTGGTCTTGGTTACAAGAAGAACAAAGAAAAACTTGAAGATGATACTTGGTCTCTGAAGACTCCAGTAGCAGGTCCATCAACGTCCAAAGCTGCTCCCAAAGCATCTACGCATAACAACAAGGAGCTTGGAAGTTCAAAGATGCAACAAGGAGTTAGGTCTGGTTATCAAGCAACTTCATAAAGGAAACAGCTCCAAGACCCAGGTATGAAAGTGGCTTCAATGGTTATTGTTATTCCTGTTCTAACTTTGGTCATAAGGCTATGGATTGTAGGTTCCATGGAAGAAGAAGGGCTGGAAGCCCCAATGATTCAGTTAGATGTTGGACATACAATCAAGTCGGACATGTTGCTGCCACATGTCACACATTGAGGTGCTACACCTGCAGTGGGTTTGGACACAAAGCCCATGAATGTGCCAGTCAAAGAAGTCAACCAAGAAGGAGTACTTCATACTTATCAGCAAGAAGATTTGAAGATCAGAAGACAAATGCCTACAGTCAGGGATATGCTCAGTATGCTCAGTGATATGTTCAGTAGACTCAGATGTGATCAGTAAGATGCTCAGTACACAGTGATATGTTCAGCTCAGTAAAGTTTACATAGTGATATGCTACAGTGATAAATGCATGATGATAGTGTTTTGACAGCACTATGATTGATAAGAGCTATTGATAATGATGTTGATGGTGCATGCTATACAGTCTACTATAATTTGCAGAGTTGAAGTCTGACCTAGATAAACCCTACACATGTATATGTGGATGATGATACTGTTTTGATGCCTATCTATTGATGACGATGAGATGTTGATCAAGATGATGCATGAGAGCGGATCTTTGTAGCAGCTGTATGATAACTTGACAGTGACCAGCAAGAATGATGACATGGTTGATGAGCAGACCTTGATGACTTGGCAGTATTGAAGAGCAGGTGTTGATGAACAGAAAAGATTGAGAAGTGTGTTGCAGCAGTGTTAATGAGAGTGATGAGCAGATGATCAGCAGTATTGACCAGTGGTAGAACAGATTGAAGAAACAGAGGATGTTGATATGACCGTGAACTTTAATTGTAAATGCAAGCTTGACTTGCTTTTGAGGTTAGGATACCTCAAACCTTTCTTAGCAGGGTCTAAGAAAACCAGGCAGGGTCCTGGATGCAGAATAGGTGCTCTATGTATCAGTAGGTGTTGATTTCGCCTAACGGTTGTAGCCGGACCCAAATAATATAAAAAGATTACAAATTTATATAGTGTGGTGTTCTTCTCTGTTATGGTGCTTTATGAATAAAATGCTTATGTTATGTGAATGATGTTTATGAAATGATTATGGTAAAGTGTTGATTTGATGAATTGGTAGCTAACCGTGAGAAGCTAAGAAAAGTTTAGGTTATTGCTTCACACTGATTCACCCCCCCTCTCAGTGTCAACAAAATGTTGTGATAAAAAGAGGGTTAAATGGCATCTAATGCCCACGAATAGGGGTATGGGTACTCAAAATCAATGGCATGAGTCCCCCTACACCCTTGGGCAAAGTTTGAAGTCATTTGGACAAGTCTTGCTAAGGTTTTGGTCATATTTTCCAGAGTTAGTCAAAAAAATCAGAAAAATTGGCAATTAATTTGTTGAAGTTAGTGCAGCTGCGAAACCCATTCTTAGAGAATGGTACCCTAGTCAGTTGACTAGGACAGAGTAAGACCCTAGAAGGTACCCTAGGGCCCCCAATAGTCTCCTGGGGTTCTTGGTCTAGGACCAAGCAGGTTGATGCCATGGCAAAGCCCCTAGGGCCCCTATATGCCTCTAGGGTATTCTGGTCTAGGACCAAGGATGTGATGTCCAAGTAAAGCCTGCAGGTAGAGGCAGAGATATATTCTGGTATGGGACCAGGAACACGATGTCCAAGTAGGTCCTGCAGGTAGTTGATCAACTTTCAGTGTGAGACTGCAACTCAGCTCCATACTGAGAACCATTTAGCGAGAGAATGGAGGACCCGGTCAGGGTCCAGGGATTAATCAACATGATTTAGTGTGAGACTGAAAGCCATTCATTGAGAATGGAAGATAATGATGTCCCCTCTCCTAATCGGTTATTGCTAGATTGCTTCTCAAGGGACTGGCCACCCCTTGACGATGTCCCTAGTACCTAACCTTTAGGAGCAGTGTTAAGGGAAAAAGGATTGTACCATCCATTTGGATCTTCCCCCTTATATAGTGATGACAAAATGTATAAAAACTGTGTACCTTGAGAGAGAGAAAAGTCTTTGGTCTTGTTGGTCCTAATTGAATGATTGCCCACCTTTACGGTTTACCTTGATCTTGTGGTTGTTGACTCCTGGTCCTAGCACTCACTTGTGTGCACCTTTGATTATGATGACTCCTACCTTATATTTTGTTAAAAGGACCCTTTAACCCACTTATGGTTTTGGACTATTCACTTTATGTTGGACCTTTGGACTTTTACTTTATGACTTTATCTTTAATTAGTTATTTGCTAGTCTTATTAATAAAATCTGTATGATTTTATTAATAAAGACTTGTGAACCATTTAATCTTATCTCATGTTTAAGACCTTTACCTTATGATTAATGTTTTGATTATTTTATAATAAGTTATTGGTCAAACACTTTTTATGGTTTATAGTATTTTATATTATTGGTCCATTTCTTATTTTATGGCTTATAATATTTTATTGATCCATTTCGGTTTGGTCTTTTATTTTATGGTTTAGAGTATTTTATACTATTGGTCCTTTTCTTATTTTATGGTTTAGTTACTTTATGGTTAGTGTGGACCTCCACGTGAATCTATTACACCATTTAACCTTATAAATAGGTGAGGTTATTTTTTTGTGTTACGATCAATTTTTGGAAGCGTCTCCACTTATATTCACGTGTTTATTTTACGGGTTGTCTACTCCACGATTTGTCTATTTGGTGCGTGCGATTTTTTTCTTACGGCTGTCTGGGATTTCTCATTCATTTTGGTGCCTGCGATTTTTCTCACAGCTGTCTGGGATTTCTCATTCATTGGGTGCCTGTGATTTTCCCTTACGGCTGTATGCGGTTTCTTTTCTCCTAGGCCTATCTGCGGTTTGTCTTCATGGGTTGTCTGCATCTCTTTCCTTCAAGGGCTATTTGCAGTTTGTTTTCATGGGGTGTCTGCGGTTTCTTCTCACTAGTTGACTGTGGTTTTGTTTTATTGACTGCCTGCAGGTTCTCCACGGGGTGACTACGTTTTACTTTGCCCAGCAGCACGGTTTGATCCCATCTCCTTCCACGATCTATGCTCGAGAGATCTTCTTCACGTTTCTGCCTGTTGGATCTACACCTGTCTAACCCGCTGCATGAGTGTTGTTTATCACATATATAGTAGTCGGGCTACCATATTCTGTTTTTCAGATTCAGTACATTTTTCATCCAGCTCCCCTATATGAGATGCTAAGATGAGCATTTATGATGGATCGTTATTTATTTGATGGACTATAGTACTCTCCCATGCCAGGACTGAGTTTGAAGACACTCAAATTTGAGGACCGATGTAGCCATTCAGCCATGTGCAGAGCAGTTAGCATTGCCCAGATTTGCATCAGTGTTTGTTAGACACTGAGAGGGGGGGTGAATCAGTGTAAAGCCAATTTTACAACTTTTTTTGACTTGTCACAATTTACAACCAATTCATCATTCCATTATTCTACCAATCTCATAATCATTTCATAAACATCTTTCACTTCATCATTCACATAGCATAAGCATTTAAATCATCAAGAACCATAACACAAAAGCACACAACACCATATAATTTTGTAATCTTTTTGTATTAGTTTTGGTCCGGCTACAACCGTTAGGTAAAATCAGCACCTACTGATACATAGAGCACCTACTCTGCATCCAGGACCCTGCCTGGTTTTCTTAGACCCTACCAAGAAGGGTTTGAGGTATCCTAACCTCAAGAGCAAGACAAGATTGCTTTTACAATTAAAGCTCACTGTCACATCAACATAATCTGTATCTTCAATCTGTTCTGCTGTTGGTCAATTCTGCTGATCATCTGCTCATCACTCTCATCAACACTGCTGTAATACACTTCTCAATCTTCTCTGGTCAATCTCTGCTCATTAACCTTTGCTCAAGAAGCCTCATCAATCCACATGTCAAGTCTGCTGTTGCCATGCCAATTGTCATCTAATCATCATGTCTTTTGCTGTAGGTGTATCACTGCTATATAATCACCATTGTCTGGTTCACTTGGTTGCTGGTCCTGTCTTCTGCTGCAAGTTCATCTCATATTGAATCAATCAAGCATAAACTATCAAACTATTTTTCAAGCAGCAGTCAATCTTTTTCAAGTTGCTCTTCATATGCATAGGACTGTCATTCTCCTACACTCATGTATGTTACTCAACTTTGTTGTATCATCAAGAAGTTAGAGCTGCCAATACTAGGGTTGTCATCAGCATTCACTTAGACTTCAACGACCTAGGGTGCCATCATCCAAATACTTCATCAACAGCTTCTAGGGCTGTCATCATTACTTAGGACTGTCATCAGCCTCAACTGTGCATCATTCTTGCACTGTATTCCAACTCTCATTGTGCATTAGGACTGTGTCTTCAACTAGCAAAGCTTGAACTCTAAACAAGTCCCAAAACAAGGACTGTCATCAACTTTGAAGATCTTCAATCAGTGTATGCTATCAAAGGTCTGTTAAATGTCAGGGTCTTTGTCTGTGCATGTCAAAGCTCAGTGTATGACTTCAAGATCAGATTGTTCATGGAAAAGAACCATCACCCAACATACTGTTTAAGCAACCAAACTCAAATGCAGAATTGGGACTGTTTTATAACTTCAACATTCAGTCTGTTTGTGGGAGAAAACCCAGATGATAGTAACCATCACACATCAAAAATTCGGATTGTGTATTGACTGTGGAATAGCCTCCAAATCAGTCACAAACCACACAAATTTTACCCCAAGACTAGTATAAGAACAGACTATCATATAGCAGCAGAAAGGCAAGGATAAAACCAAAAGAACATCTTCCAAGACAAAAACTCAGATTGTTCTACTTCAGATAGACCTTAAACTTCAACCATGCACTATGTTCAAGCAAACTCAGACTGTGATTTACCTCTGCTGCTCTGTGAGATAATCCGGGTCTACTCCTCTTACTCAGCTATCTGCATCCAGGATTATCAAACTACTACTCATCTTTAACACTTGTTTGTAGTGTGCTGGTTAGACTCTAAAACTTATCATATCGTGTCTGAACAAATCAAACAGTTCTGTGGTATGCCCTGGCTGCCATGAGCTGAGGTATGCTCTAGCTGGGATCTTTCATCATCTTATTACACATCATATCATACACATCATCACAGTAGGGTTTGCATCATATCATAGGGTTTGCACAATCATTCACTGTTTGTTCTCATCACATAAAGGTCTACTCTCATCATTATATCTTGTATCATTATCAAAGCATTGCATGGCATATCACATACATCACACATCAATATTGTATTCACTGTACTGTATATTGTGCATCATTACTACTTACACACATTACCATCATTACCTTTCATAAGTTGTGGATCTCACAACTTTAGGATTACATACCTGAGTTGTGTCACCATTAATGCTATGGATGACCTTCAAAATCCCGATTATTCAGGTATGTCAAATGGGACTATTTCTCCTTCATAAAATTCGTGACTGTATGAATGAACCGTGGATTAACTCATAATCAAACTTGGACTGTTTGTGAATTACACTAACGATGCCACTTTGGATGATGGATTTGTATTGTAGATACACTCCACAAACTTGGATTGTTAACCATCATACAACACCCATTAGTTACTCCTCAACATCTGCGACTGTATTGTTTTGAAAGACCCCAACTGTGGAAGAATTAGGGCATCCAATATCAAACGAAAATGGACTGTCAAAACTCTGAGGAATTCTTCTGTTGAGAACTCGGACTGCTTTGACCAAAAGATCTTTGTGGAAAATCCGAGTCTATAATGGAAGCTGCCTCAGTCAATAGTCCACCCAAAACTCAGTGTTGCTCCAAATCATTCATGCAAATTCCATTCCAGAATTTGATCTTTATATTGCTCACGAAAAAGGAAACTCCACGATCACTGTCTGTTAGTCATCTGCGGCTGCCACAGAAGATGGATCTCATAAACTCCACCGAGACTGTCCTCATCTTCTGGTGTGACTGCCACCACGTGTGGTCTGCTGCCCAAAACAAAACTGTAGTCTACTGCTACTGATTCCGAAAATTCTCAGAGATCTTCATGTCCACCGATTCTTCCTTGTAAATATTGGGGCTTACTGCGACTACACCAGCTCTCCCAAAAATTTCAGATCACCAGCGAATACATTCTCACACTTCAAATTCTCCAAACAACTGCTCCACAGCAAAATTGCCTCAGTCCAGCGAGCTGCTCCACCGAAATTTTTCACACAAAAGTGAATATTTGAGAGGGTATTTATACTAAATTTTCACCATAATTTCGGGGCCGACCTGCTATTTTTAATTTGACTTTGAAGCCGACTCAACAATTTAAAATTTAAAATTAAATATTAATACTTTGATGGAGCCGACTTGCTTGGGAGCTGCTATATATTTTGTGATTTTATTTGTCACACAAACCCTTTCTTACCATAAGCAAGGGTGTCCTTACGTGGGCTTCTTCAAATAAGTTGTTATCATCTTCAAGGTGGGCTTGGTCATCATCTTCAAGATCTTAGGGTATGCTCCACCTTTGTCCACAACCAACTTAGGTCACCACAAGCCTCAAGGGCTTCATCAAGGACTAAGGACAAATGACCATATGCAAGAAGGTCATATGCCCACCTCCAAGGACTCCATGACCTTATCAAGGGTATCAAGGTCATCATCAAGAACAAGCAAGTGTCCCATAACATGCAAGCAAGTGTCCAAGTGCCATGTTCTTCATGGTCATGTCCTTCTTGCCATGTCTTCATCGAAGTGCCATCATGCCACCATATAAGTGGGTGCAAAGACTTCCTCATGCCCTAAAACCATCTCCAAGGGTTCTAAGACCCCATGAACCTTTAAGAATGCAAGGACCATCAAACCACCAAGTGAGGGCGCTTCATGGGCTTCTTCAACATCCATCAAGGCTTCAGGACCATCTTCAGGGTCATCAACATCATCGGCAGGGTCTTCAACATCTTCAGCAAGGTGGTGGCATCAATGACATCCTGTGGGGCCACTGTAAGTCCATGTTGGCATCAATGACAATTTCATCAACAGTGTTTTCTCATTGGAAAGATATTGATTCAAATGGATTATTTGCATGATTATGACTCAGCTTATATTATCTTGTGTTATGGTTATCATTGCTCTTATACTCATTTTTGTGACGTGTTAGCATTTAGTCTCATGATCTGGCGGTCATATAAATATGTGGACTTGGATGTATCTATATTATGTATTGATATCCCTACTCAAAATTGGAAGTTCTTGATCTATACTCATTGGTTTTACCCTCCTTAGGGAGAATAGAGGTAGTCATTCCCACCATACTGTCTTGCTAGTGCTGGTTTCATTATTCATTATCTCCGCCCATCCATTACCTTCCAGTTGTGTTTTAGCCTGACTTACTACTTGACTTGTGGCATGGAGGACCTTTCCCCGCTAGAGCCTTTGTTGGACAAGCCTCCCTGTTTATTTGTGTCTCGGCTCTTAGTTGCCTGGGATGTGTTTGCTTACCTGAAACAAGTAGCGCTGCCATCAATACAATGTATTTGGAAATAAAATGAATATCTTATAAACAAAGCCCATTCATGAAAAGTAATGTTTTTCAACATACGTGAATGCAAGGCTAGCCTAATGAAATTGGCTCTGAAAAATATTGCAATGAAATATCTTGAAACATTCATGAAAAGTAGTGTTTTTCAACATACATGAATGCATAAAGCCTAAATGATAAAAGTCCGTATAAAAAATACGTGGACAAAGGCTATGGAAAATCAAAGGCCCTCCTTTGATTGTGAGCATTCGTCAAGGTGAGTAAGCACCTTTGAAGTAGTTCACCCATTTGTGAGGCACCACCATCCCCTTTGTTGTTGTTTGTCTGACATATGGCTATAGTGAGTATTCCCTTTCCATATCCAAAGTGTCACAATGTTGAGTGGATGGTCAGCCTTGGTCCTAGCCTCGTGAATTTTTAGCCTTCACCCTTCACTAGCAAATTGATTACAACTATGAAGTGAGTATAGTCTTGAGAGTCTAGTCTGAGTTATAATAAATAAAACCCTATATATGTATTTGATTGATGTGTCGCTAGTGAAGTGATTGCTACTTGATATGATTGTTACTTAAATGATTTGTAGAGCATGTCTTAACCTTTTCACACGTGCAGCAGATGGAAGTCAGCCTGAGTTATATTATTGGTATCTGGTCATTTACAGGTTATTATTTTGTCTATTTGATATTGTAGATGATCAGGCAGAGATCTGGAGAGGGTATGAGTATATACCTTAGATGGATTTGGACTTTCTGAGACCAGTGAGACAGCTTGTTTTCAGTTCCAGGCACTTACAGAGATGGACAGGCTCATTTCACCCTTCTGGTGCAGTTTTGCTTCACTAGATGGCAGGTCTGAGTAGGGAGATGATTTTGTTAGATCTCCTAGGGCGTTGTATGGGGCATAGGGGGTCTAGCCACTTGATTGTACCATAGTACCCCCCTCCCAGAGAGTCTAGTGGGCTCAATTGGATAACGCAGGCACCCTAGGAGGTTGTTTCGGCAGGTTCACGTTTCCTAAGGCAGATTAAAGAATAATTAAGTGGCTACTGAAGAATTCGATTTGGGCTATTGAAACAAGGAAATCGCATGGGATGAGTTCTGATGATGAAAGTGATATCTTCCACACCTTCTCCAGTAGTTGCAGCACCTGGATAGGCCCACATCTATTTTTCGGGCATTTTATATTATTTTCTGGAGCTTTTGGAGGCTCACGATTTCCTCAAGGAGGCACAATTTCGCAGTTTCAAATTTATATTATTTTTATTGTGCCATGGAGACACCCAGAGGGAGTTAGTTAACACTCCATGGACCCACCATATGCTTTATTTATTTCTTGTTGAGTGGGATCTCCTCCCCTAGTGTGATTTAGTCCACTTTTATATTATATTGTTATATTGATCCATGTATTGTATGTTGAGCTCATCTCGACCATTGATTAGACATTTGTATCTTTTAATCTAAGCCACTCATTTGAAAAGTGGTTATGATTTTGGTTCTCTCATTCCTATTTAAAGAAGAGAGCTTCTCATTTGTAAGGTGTCTTTGGCTCTTGGATCTGGATAATAGAAAAACTTTTCTTGTGGATATTTCTTGGATCTCCTTTGCATCTTGTGTTCTTAGATGGTGATTGGAAAGTCTTTTGCTTCCTAGCATTTGGGAAATTGTTGCAACATCTATATTTTTTGGGGAATCTTTGTCTTGTCTACAGGAGGGCGACTTTAGCTTGGGCGTTTTTGCAGGGGCTCCTCAACTCGCTTGGATTGGCTTCGCTTGAATCAGGGGGTTTTCATTAGTGTCATTGCGATCTGTGATTTCTTCTTGCTATTTTTCTGTAGCATTTTGTTTTTTTCTCATGATGCAACAAATCTAATATGGTTGACGTTTGTTGTGCAGGAGAGAGGGAGCATTGACTTCTTGGAGCAAAACGTTGGACATAGAACTTGCTCAAAGCTTCTCAAATGGATCAGGATAGCAGGGATCATCATCATCAAGGAATCTACAAGGATTTCCAAGTAAGATCTACAAGTTAGAACCTTTCTTCCAGGTCTCAATCGATTGGCATCTACTTTCTTCATTTTCACATTAAAATCCCATAAACAATAAAAACCAAAAAATATTAAAAATTAGACCGCTTGATCTCGGGCCAAACCGTTGCTGGGTTTTGTAGATCAGGTCATCACCTCACCAAATCATCCTCAACGCTGAGCTGAAAGTGGCTGGTTTGCCCTAGATCTGAGAAACTGTCCTCCCAAACCTTAGCGCTATCCACCATTTTTCTGACTTTTTCCGGGATCTGATTTTTCCCAGCAAAATACCTTGTTGGGTTTGTAGATTGAGTAATCCTCTCACCAAATCTCCTTCAACGTTGAGCTAGAAGTGGACAGGTTGCCCTAGATCTGAGGAATTGACCTCCCAAACCCTAGCGCTAGCCATCTTGCTGTTGATTTTTCCCATAATCTTACTTTTCCAGCAAAATACCTTTTTGGGTTTGTAGATCGGAGTATTTCCCAAGTGGGTCTCCTTCAACGCTGGGCAGATAGTAACTCCATTACCCTAGATCTGACAGGCACTGATCTCCAACCCTAGCACTATCCCCTCTTTGGCCTCTTTTTTCTGTGATCTGACTTTTCCCTGACGACTCGGGTTCTTTGACATTCTCATATCTTTCATCGAGTCTATCCGTCGGTACTAGATAGCCCCAATCTTGCCCTTTCCCTCCCTGCATTAGTTACGTCTCCCAAGGCAATGGATATCTTCACCTGTTGCTAGTACCTCAACCCCAGACCTAGTATTTACCTCATAGGTCACCTGTGTCCCAACTTGGCTTGAATCTCATACTTCCTAAAGCTTTGATCCAAAGCCTTGGCTTACTCAGTGACATCATCTATAGATCTAGGTTTTCCACTACTTTACACCTTACGTATCTCAAGTCCATTTGATTTGATCTCTCCTGTCGGGAGTAGATCTGGGTCTCCCCCTTTGTTGTCTTGAGCTAAGATAACATAAAGCGAAGACTGCCTCGATTGGCGTGACAACCATCCATTTGGGAGTCAAGGCAATCTTGGTTCCACCTCCTTAGTTGATGGTCCCTCTACCATCCATCATGGATCCATTTCACATAGGTAACTACAAGGTTGGTGATAACAAGTGTGTCATCCTTGGATGCCTGCTTTTGTTCTTCTCCATGAACTGTCTGCCACTATCTGCCAGCTGCCTCCTCTATGGTTATCTGCGTGTGACTCTAACCAACAGTTTCTCTACAGTTGCCTGCAATTCTCTGTAGCTACCTATGTATGTCATTTTCAGCAGTAGGACTGTGGATCAGTGTGATTCAACTACTAATTTCTTTTATTGGAGAACCTAAGGTCTGTGTACTTCTACCTGAACTCTATCTCTCTCAAGGTACGTATATGGTTTAACCAGTTTGACTTGTCCTTTCAGTGACAAGATCAAACTCATAACTATCTAAGTATAAGGCGGATCCAACTAATGGTTATGATCCTTTATCTTCTAGAGTTTATTTGAGATTTAATTTATTACACTTTTTTTTTTTTTTCTTGTACATGACATTTGATGAAACATCTCAATGATCAACTTTAACGCAGTGACCAGCAGAGCGTTAAGTTGAAGGAGACGAAAGTTATGTTGTTAAATTGTATTACAGTTTAAATTTTACCTAAGTTTTTTATATGTTCATGTATTGAAGTTTATTATTGGTATTAAAACTCATTTAACTTATAAAATTCAACATAATTAGCAAGCCAAATTTTGGAAAAGTGCCTAAAGTCTCTTAGAAAGGAAAAATTAAGTTTCTAAGTGTTATATTATGTTCCTAATGTGACTTTAGAAGAAAAAATGGGCTCCTCATGCAACTGTTTCACAAGAATGAAAATCTCGCCAAAGGGGGGGCGCCCTCCCTCTTCATGGAAAACGAGATAATTGAAAATAAGCCAAACTAAGGGGCCCCACTTTGGTGGTCCCCTCCTTTGGGCCTAGAATGAAAATTAAAAATATTAGAGGGGGGTTTCCCCCCATTTCTATTTGATTTCTAGCCCTAGGAGGTGTCCCCAAGAGAAGTGGTTCCCCCCTTTGAGCTCCCACTCATTTTGACAAGTGGCTTGCATGCACTTGGGTTCTCTCCTCACCCATTTCCTATTTAAGGAGGTTTTCCCTCCTCATTTCGGTTACACACACACTTACTTTAAGGAGGCTTCCCCTCCTCATTTTGGTTACACACACACACCTGCTCTTCCTCATGCTCTCATTCTTTATTTTTCTCTCATTCCATAGCTCTTGCTTTGGCCATTGTAATTTTCAGCCATTTGGCTTTGTTAATAAAAAATCTTTGGAGGAATCCGATGTCCTTTGTGCTCATTAATAGTTTGCTTCTATGTTCAAGTAACTACATAAGCTAGGGAGGCCACGAAATCATACTCATTTTCTTTGGTAAGATTTATGGTATCTGTATTCCATAGATTTTTTGAGTTCTCTTTTTTGTAGCTAAAGAAGTTCATATCTTTTCTAGTTTGAAATTTATGATTTCTTTGCTCATCATTTGGTTCTCACCTCTTTGTAGTTTGGTAGTAAAAATCTTATTAGCCGCAGGTTATTTGGATTGAGAAGTGGGATCCCATGCTTGGATGCCCCGTTGCTTCACTTCTTGAAGAGCCGAAGACAAAATTTCCTCTTTCTTTACACATGAATTTCTACATTTTAGTTTTTGTTTGTTGGGTTCTTCAAGTCTGATTTTTACTCATATTTACTCAAGTTATCTCAACATTATTCTCTTGGCAACTTTGTATAAATTTTGTACATATATTGCACTAACATACTAACCTCCCCAAAGTGATTTGAGGCATATTACATCATTTTCTGTTCGGTGGATTTTAGCAGGTTGGTGACAAAACAGGGCAAAACTCTGTTAAATTTCAATCATAGAAGAGTTTCAAGGCCACCCCAAAGGGAGAGCTTCAGGGCCATCTCAATAAAGGAGAAAAACACAGTTTTTCTCACTAATTTTACCTCTTTCTTTACGCTAAAATTTCAGCCTTTGTAACAAGTCCAAGAGAGTCTCTTGGACTTGATTTCTTGCTTTGCATTTTCCGTTAAATCGAGTTTCATTTATTTGTCATCCATTGCTAGCAACTGAAGTTGGGCTTGCCCACCTTTGCATAAGCAATTGTTGATTGGCTTGGGTTTATATTAGTTAGAATTTTGTTTTGTTTTTATTTTCTTCTTTATTTGCCCACACCTTGAAAGCGATTTGGCTTTGTCATCCTTGCAAAATCGTATTGGCTTGCAGCTTTCTTTCCTTTATTTTTATTTTCCCACACCTTGCAAGTGATTTGGCTATGCCATCTTTGCAAAATCGTGTCGGCTAGCGTTCCATTTTTGTTATTTTATTTGCCCACACCTTGCAAAAGATTTGGCTATGTCATCCTTGCAATACCGTGTTGGCTTGCATTGTTAATAATTGTTAAATTCTTTAGTTTATTTAAAATAAAACTTGCCCCAATCTTCGCCCTGTATTCACTCCCCTTGCCGGTTGGTCCAACCCTGGGTGACAAGAAAGGGAGAAGATTCAAGTTGGCTGGAATAATAGGCATTTCAATCCATTATTGCAAGATTGAGAAAAGAGGATTAGTTTGTGGAGCTAGAGAGGTAGAGGTCGTTGGGGAGCTCATGGCATTCTGTGTCTTCCTGTTGAGCACTCGGCTATACTGATTTGTGGAGCTAGGAGGGAGCATTTGGCTCTCTTCTTGAGCAACCAACAGTTTTTCTCAGTTGAGGATAAGGGTTCGAGGTAGACACATTAGTTAGTTCGTTTATTTTCTCATGCAAACACGTTAATCCCCTAAGTTGAAGAAATACCTTAAAATAAATTAAAATCTATTGGACCACTTGCACAACATCACGATCTTTCATTTTATTTTCTATTGCAGTCATCGTTTATTTGGTTCAATTCTACTTCAAGCTCATCTCATACACTTTAGTTCATTTGCTCAAAGTATTTTACATTTGATGAATGTGGTCTTTTGATTATGGTGGTGAACGAATGATTTAAAGCAATTTGTGCATTTTGGCAATTTCATTGTAATCTTTGTTTGTGACTCCACTGCCCGATTTAGGTAGGCACTAGTTTAGTAATACTATATGTCTCTTGCAATTATATTTGGTTTATGGATAAAGAAAGATTTTCCTGTCATTTGAAATTATTACAATTCTGCATGGTCGATTGCCATAAAGTTTAAATTAATCTAATCATCTTTTAACTCCTAAAACACAACCTTTGAAACATAATAAATAGGGACTACCCCCCTAAACCTTTTTAGGAGTTGGGTCTAAACGAAGGAGTTAGGAATCGAGGTGACATTGGGTTTTAAACTCATAGTTTCCCTTGGGAACACTCCTAGTGGTTGGAAGACTTTTCCACGATCAAGTGTGTTTTAGGCGGCAACAGGCCACAGTAGCAGTTATAGAAAAATTATTTTCAAAGCGGGCTCAAATTTAATCATTGACTCATTACAAAGAGAACATAGCAATCCTTCCTGGGAATTGGAAGGACAATGTAATTGGATAAGAGAAATCACTCAGTAACTTTTATCTCTTAAACTTTGCACGTGTAAGAACAGCTAACAAAGTGATTGATTTGTTGGAAGATCTGGCAGTACAAGAAAATCAAAGGGGACAAAAACTGGATCTTTATTTATTCTCAAAGAACAGAACTGGCAAGCAAATATAAAGAATATATGTAGAAATGCTTAGCATATTAACCTTGTATAAAGATTATTTGATTTTCATGGAAGTTTGGTCTTCAATTAATGCCCATCAATATTTTAATTTTCTAGAAACCTTAATCTTCACCTTTTCCTTTGACAAATTTAAATATTTTAGGTAGGTTGTCCTCGAAGCCATCACCTCCTGTTGAATGCATCTGCATTTAATACTGTTGCAGAGGATTGCATTACACTGTCCCATGTAGCATTAATTGCCAACATGATTGAAACATCTGATTGAAGGCACCACCCTCTTCAACTTTGCACTTGTAACAAGAACAGTTAACAAAATGGTTGACTTAAAAAAAGCAATCCTTGCAGTATAAGAAGATTGAAGAGGACAAAAAACTGGATCTATCTAAAAGAAGACTGTCAGGCAAAAATGAAAAATCATTGTACAAAAGCTTAGTATAATGATTTGAAATCATATCTAGAAAACCTAGTTACACAAATGTTTGAGATCACAAAATAATGAGGGCCCAGGGGATCTAGTAAAACCAAAAAGCTAACCAAAAACCTGTCAATAAAAGAGAAAAAAAACACTAAAATAGTGCACTAGAGTTGTCCATTAATTTGCTAGAAGGAGAAAGGCCAAGTGTACAAGTGAGGAAAAACAGGTAACGAACAAGAAAGTGCCAATAAGCTATGGGTTTCAGTAGGCATAAACACTATACTAAGAGAGCCAATAAACTCAATGATCAAAGATGATAATACAAATAAAGCTTGAGTGGTGTATTTACACAACTCAAGTAGGTAGGACACTTTCCCTAAGGAGGGGTTCTGGGCCCACTATAAAAGTTGACTAGGCCAGCTTTATCCACAACCTAGTACAGCCTGAGCGAGCCTAACGGTTAAGAACATTTGTTTCCTCCTAGGACGTCATATGTTCAAATCTGGAGATGTGTAGGGTATGTACACCTCTGTAGACTTTAGCAATCAAATCGCTGAGTGGAGGGGGTCGCTTGTCCCATAAACAAGAAGCAAAGGGAAGCATTAGCCATAAAGCAAAGGACCACAAAAAATTATTTCAAAAAAGGGAAGTATCTCAAGCCATAAAGCAAAGGGGGAAGTATCTATTCTATCATCTCTTTTTGAAACAACAAAAGTGTTTCTTACACAAATACCTAGTGCAAATAACGCAGATACTCCATGAAAGGAAAAATAATATATTATATGATTGATAAGATAATGATAATTTACAATGATAAATGATGCTTGTATAAATACCCATGCAAGGGTTGCCTTGGCGATGAGACGCCACCTTTCACAAGGAGCCTCTTCATTTACCTTTTTATTTAATTATTTAATTAATTTATGAATATTATTAATGCTTAGTTATTATATATTTTGTTCAATACATTGCCTTCCCCTTAAGGGAAGCTTTGCCCTCAAAGATTTATTGAAGACAAGGCTTACGTCTAATGTCTTGCTTGTATTGTCATCCCTCGATCATTTGTGTTAGTAACTCTGACACTTGACGAAATGCAACAATACAAGTTACGAATTCCCAAGAAAAAAATGTCACATCGAGTGTGATGTGGTCCATCTGAGATCTATCTTCATTGGAACTATTTGTTGATTGCTTTGTTGGATAGAACTTCTTGTTTTCTGCTTATTTTGCTGATTTTGTATTGTTTCCTTTCTGAAATCATAACTCCTCTGTTTATGTTCATTTTGACCCTCTCGTTGGTCAAAATGATTTTTATAATTTGGGTGTTGATAAGGAGCTTTTATTGTTTGTTTTTTTATTGAGAGTTTGGATGCTTCCTTCAAGATTTGCTCTAATTTATTCTCTAATAGCTTGTTATCATATTGAATCTTTTTGAACTTTTCTTCTTGTGATTTTTCGTCCTCTCTTAACTTCTTAATCTGTTCTAGCAATTCTTGATTAACTCTTTTTAAAGAAGAATTTTCTTCATCATTTCTTGATAATTTTATTTGACGATATTGATTGTGAATTTTTAAATGGTAATTATCTTTGATCTTTTCTAACAACTTCTTCTCAATATCTTCATGAGCTTGTTCTAGCTTCCGATTACTTTTTAATTTCTTGATTTTTGTGACTAGGGTTTTGATATGATTTCTCAACCAAACAATTTCATCCTTGTTGTTTGAGATTGTTTCATTGATCCTTGCAGTATATAATTTGTGAGTGTTTTGAATGTTGTCCTTTTGTCGCTAAAGCTCTTTAATTTGTTGTTGATGTCAACGACCTCTAATTCTTGGCATTTTAACTTCTCGTGGATCTCTGCAATTTCCTCGTCCTTGCTAATGATGATTTTATTTAAACGCTTTACCTCTTCTTCTAAGTCTTCATAGTTTCCATAAGTTGATCCTTCATCTGTATTTTGTGATTGGGGAACTCCCACTGATAGATCATGTACCGTTATTTATTCTTCCCTTGGAAGAAGGTCATGAACTTTCGTTTTGCATTGACAATGAGCGTTCCCAATGTTTCCAGCAAGTTGGAACCCAACATTATGTCAACAAGATTGTCGTCTATAGCTGCAACAATGAATTGAGATGCAAAATTATAATCATCAATCTGTAATGGTAATTCATTTATTTGATCTTTGTTCAACTTGTTCTTCACTATACTTGATTCTGGAACCTATAGCTAATTAGCAAGATCAACATCAATAAATTTTTCTTTAATGGATCAACAAATAGCGATTGCAATTAGACTTTTATCAAAGATTCCACAAACTTTTAACATCGCCATAGGCGTTTTCTATGGAACATGCGAGAACCTTCCTTTTCCGTCATTCAGTTGTCTTTTCCATTTTGACCTTCACTTGGATTATCCTTATTGTGTCTAATTTTGGACAATCCTCCTTTGACTTTCTCCTTTTTGTATTAAATAATAATTGTAATAACAATTATTAAAATAATGTTTATTATTATTAAAGATAATAATAAATTTTTGTTTGAATGGGGAAGCAATTAGAGTTGTAAATATAAACAATAAATATTATTATTATTATATATGTAAATTTTTTTTTTTACTTTTACTTTGAAACTTATGAATTTTTTTTATAATAATAAAAAAAAACTCAAGTTGCCAGGAAACTTGGATACGGGTATGGGGACGCCACTTTTTGAAAAAGGGTACTTGGGTAAGTCAGGGATACTATATATATATATATATATGCCATAGTCACATCATGCATGCATATAGATTTCTTCATATATTACGAATCATGATTCATAATTATAAATTCAATGATTATTTGAACAATGAACATTCAGATTGAAAATTTTAAACATAAAATTTGATAAATCATAGACTCAATAGATATCAATTGAAAGACTAGAAGTTACATAAAATTTGATAAATCATTGTACCAGGACGCTGTAACAGACAATCAAACTCAAACATGAATGTACACTTGAAATCTTATTTTAAACACCTATTTGTGCTACTATTATAGGCAATAAAAAATTGCAAATTGCCAAATATATTCCTACGTTGATGTGAGTGTATTTCTCAGTATTAAATACATATGTATATTTTTTATGTGCACATTTGGTAGTCAAATTATGTTCCATGAGTGTTGAACACAAAACCATAAAAACATTCATTGTAAATCAATGTAAAATCAATCTACTAGATTTCGACAATAATCAATGGAATTTGAACAGTGTTGCAAAGTATTTGACATAAGTCCTGAACTAGACTCCATACGTAGTTAGCAAAATATTAGTTCAAATTTTGTGGGGGGTCATTACATTTTCCCCAATGGATTGCATTTTACTAAGTTGGTCGTACCCCCCAAGTACCCAAACATGGGGTACGAAGTACCCAAACATGGGGTACAACATACCATTTCACCTATAAGTACCCATTTTTTTATAACGGAGTCTCGAGTGCATGGACCCAATATGGAGTATGGCAGGGTACGGCAAGAGACGTACCCTACGAGTACCCAAGTACTCGGTATGTGTACCCTACCCCCGGGTATAGGTACCCTGGCTACATAGAAAAAAAAATTCAGCCCTTTTCCTATTGTCACTTTTAATATGTAAAGTAACTTTATAACCTTTAATATAAAATCCTTTAATTAAACCCAATGACTTTGACTTTGATGATGTAACAACTTCCTTAATGAAGATTGATGAATTGACTTATTGGTAAATGGCGACTCTTTCTACTCCACACAATTTGACCCAGACTATCTTGTAAATGTTTAACTCTTGGATAGTGTAATGGCACCAAATGCAAATGATGACGATATCAAATGGCACGATCACCTACACAGTTGTTATCTAGGGTAGTGGCTAAGGTCAATGATTTTCTTCAGCTACATTATACCCAATAGTGGACGCTCCTAGTATGACACAAAATTTCGACGACAACAACTAACAGGGGGTGCGAATTTTAGTGGCATTAACACAATGCCTTGGAATATGTGTTAATTCTCCTTGTCGGCTTAAGCAATCACGATTTTTTTACTGTATTAATTCTTGGTCTGGCGCACCAAAGTTGGCATCACGATTCTCCATATTTGTTGGGCAAAAGTTCCCACAGTGTACAGAGGTTGTTGCAGAAGTTTCCCTTCCAATTTAGTTGTAATTATAGAATGATTTATTGCAGATTGTGCTAGCGGTTTTGACTGTAGGATTCGATAGATTTGGCGATGCTTCTCTTTTGGTAACTGTTATAGCGACAGACGAATTGGATTGGTGGTGGATTGTTTTGTCTCAACCTGAAATTTGTCTACCTTCTTCTGGTTTCTTTCAACTTGCAGTCGAGTGTTTATCGGATTTTCTTTCCAATGGCTTAGTTTGAACCAAAACTTAAGATTTAAATAGCCAAAGGTCGATTGATAGTCAAACACCAATTCAAAGAACCTTTGAATAATTGATGAGTGTGACCAAACACTAGGCCAAACAAGATCTGAGAATTATGGCCAAAGGTCGTATCAGACTTGCTCTGATACCAATGAAATGACAAAATTGTTTCTTACACAAATAACGCAGATACTTCATGAAAGGAAAAATAATATAATATATGATTGATAAGATAATGATGATTTACAATGAGAAATGACGCTTGTATAAATACCCATGTAAGGGTTACCTTAGTGATGAGACCCCACCTTTCATAAGGTACCTCTTCATTTACCTTTTCATTTTATTATTTAATTAATTTATCAATATTATTAATATTTATTAATGCTTATTATTATATATTTTGTTCATTACACCCTCAAAGTTTGAGCTCTACATAAGAGATAACCTTACCTAAGCATAGCTAGCTTAAGTAAGTTATAACTTGAGTTGAGCTAGAAGGGCCTCTATGAAACTATTGAGTCAACTAGACCTTCGACTAGTGGATCAAGGTAAGTAACGGATGAGCATTCGTGGTGGTGCTTTACCTATCATAGAAGGAGGAAGAAGGATTGATTGGGTTCATGTCCTTTCCCTAACCCACTGAACTGGATCATAGTTGTTGGATTTTAGTCCTTCATTGCTGATTGATTGATTGTGCAACTATTGATCCGTTGCTCCGAACACCCTTTATATGATGAACACAACTATTGACATTTCCTTTCCTTTCCTTCTAAGTGAATAAACAATAGGATGAACCTCTATTGTATTTGCTTCCCTTACCTTCTAAGCTTATGTAACACGAGAACCGCTCCCGGCTTTTAGGAAACTCATTCCTGATGTTCTTACGTTCCAAGGAACTTGGGAACTTGTAGGAAACTTTTAAAATCCAGCAGGAACCATTTAAAATGGTTAGGAACTTACTGGGAATTTTTAACCTCTAAAATTGGGAACTTGGAGGCTTTTTCTTGTGTGTTTCCTTCACTGGGAGTTTCCACGCATTCATGATCACCATGTGGATTGTTAACGGCATTCCAATTTCCTCACGACCATACATATACATGGTTGACTCAAAAAAAATTCTCTAGAAAACTAAGTTGCAGTAAAAAACTATCCTATGCTACCTTGTTGAGTTGGTGCATCGATCTCCATCTATTGCTTGTGCTAGAGTATTCACTCATTCCTACGCTGAATTACAGTGACCGCTAATCAATAATAAATGTAAATCTATTTTGACTTTTGTATATTAAATAAAAGAAAGTTAATTTATATATTTTACTATTTACTTTATGAATAAAAATAAACTTTTAACTAATTTGAAATAGATTTAAATCTTACTTTAAAACTAAATCATATATTACATTCAAATAAAAATTATCTTGAAATTTATTTTATAATAATTTAAATTTCATTATTTATACACCTTTGTAAATACCCTGGCATAGAATGTCTTATAAATATATAATATTCTAATACATTTTAATCATAGTTGACACAAAACTGAAAACTTACTATATACATATAGCCACAAATATAGGGACTATAACTTCTAGAAGTGCTCACTTTAGAAAGAGTCTACCTTATATAATCAATAACGTGGATGGTAATCTTGATTTTATTGCCATTTCCATCTGCTAAGAGGGTTTAGTTACAACCATAATATAAGGGATAAGCTAAGTCCTCTAGTTTTTGTTAATGTTTCTTTTCTTCTCTATGTTTCTTCTCTTCTCATGTTTTTTTAATTATTTTACTTCTATATTTTTTTATATTTTTTATTGTATATTATTGGCATTCCCGACCTGTCATTACCTGCAAATTTGGGGGAAACTTCTAAACGTATCTAATACTCGTACCCACGTTCCCATGTTTGGAAAACTTGTGCAACATAGCTTCTAAGTAGATAAACTTCTTCAATGATTTAAGATAAGATATGAGATAATTTGTTATCATCGATATATTCTTTATAGAAACAATTGCTGAAGAAACTCCGCGTTGGATCAGTCGCTTCTTCAATTGTATAGAAAACAACTATTTGATACATTTCCAATCAGACATGCTCGAAATGTATCTACCTATGATGAATCCAATGCTCTCTTTCAGTCAAGAATAGGATATGCCCCCTAAACTATCATATTCATGATTTAATGGGGGTACTGGCTCTCAAACTAGAATGCTTGGATGTTGACTTAGTAACCCTCTATCTGATTCATAATCATCATCATCTTAATCTAGTAAACAATTGTCACTTATAGGCCAGAGCTTAGGGTGGGTTGTGCTTTTTGGTCAAATGAAAATATCCAAGAAAGATGGATGATTGTTACGATAAAGCAAATCAAGGTGCATCAAAACACTAGGGATAGACAGAGCCAACGTTGAGCCAAACTAAGCATGAATGCTTGAATAGGGTGAATAGGAGCAGATAGGATGCATGTACTCATAAGGTAGGACCCACAATGGTAGGTAGCACTCAAATGGTAGGTAAAGAAAAAGAATAAAGTGTTCGATCCAATAAATCACCACCCTTTCACAAGTACTACGAGTAATTCATGTTCCCTTGATTACCCCAATTACTTAGATGTCGCTCAGGGCTGCTTCTAGTCAAAAGTGGTAAATGAATCCAGGCAGTTAGAAGCCCTTACAAATGGATTGATACAAAAGGGCCTTGTTGTTTCTATGGGGGCACATGCTTGTTGAAGAAGTTTACCTTGAGGAAGCCTTGAAGGCTACTATGTGGGCATTCCTTAGTGGAGGCACCCCTCACCTTGTGGTCTTTGTGTACATGTGGCATTGACTACCCATTTCATTTGTATTTTGAATTAGTTAGAAACTTAGATGTAAGTAGTGGGGTTTTTGTCATTATATATAACACCCTAGGCTAAATCTAGGAATAAATGAATATTTTACTTTAAAAGAAGTTGAGAAACTCTCTTATATAAACAGAGCCTCTTCCTCATTTCAATTCATAGTTGGATCTTTGGACCTTGCTCTCTTTTGAGCCTAATTGACATATATTTTTCTTCTAGCAATTTTTTTCTTAAGGGCTTCTCTCTTGTTAATGTGTGGCATTATTCTTACTATTGTGTTTATCTATTAGAGATCATATTGCTAGCATCGTCCATGTTATTTCTCTTGGGCCATTGAAGAGATAGTATTGTCATGTTGGAGTAGATCTAGGGTAAGTTCATTTATCTTAGATTCTTTGTCATCATGCATTAAAGGGAGGTTCTTTGTACATTGTTCTTCATTTGGATGGTGCAATTCTAACCCCCTCTGTGTTGAAATTTTACCTAGGAAGTGTTTGTTCACTCATGCCTTGGGATGGACAACGACACTTTAAAAGTGGTCCCTAGTCGACTTAAAAAACGTGAGCTTGACTTTATTTTTATAAAGAGATCTTTTTAATGAAAGTTTGAGTTAATGATTATAAAGTGACTTTACTAGTATTAAATGTGGGTGTGCATTAAATTCTCATTTATTAATTAAAAATGCTTTTTAATGAGAAAATGAGATGGGCCCTAGATCTCATTTAGTTGGCTTTTAATCCAAGCCATTGATCTCAAAGTGGAAGTCACTCAAACAAAAAGGGCTTGGGAAAGGCAAATGGAGATCATTGTTCACTTACACAAGAGAGAATTTTGAGAGAATAAGGGCAAGAGAAAATTCAGAGAGTAAACCCTAGCAAAATTTCCAAAGAACAAAAAGAGGATAAGGGCACGAATTTCAAGGTATTTGTACCAGCAGATTGGCATGAATTCCAAGACGATCGTACAACATTAAATGCAGCAAACCGTACAACATTGAATGCAGGTCATACAGTTCGTAAAGCACAAATTTCGAGGTGAGAGGGAAAGGTTTTTGAGGTGACCGTACAACACAGAAATCAAGTAAAGTACAACATTAATTGGTGTCCATACAGCAGGCAGAAATCGGCACAGAAATCAAGGGTTGTACAGCCAAACATGTGAGGTCGTACAACATGTTTTTCAAGGCAGTGATACAGCAGGTTTTGTCAATCATATATTGGCACATGTCTCGAGCAGGGAGATAAGTATTGTTGTTTTTAATTTTGTAAAATTTGCCTTAAGAAATAAAATCTCTCTAAAGAACAGGTTTACCCTTTGGGGTTATTCCTGGGTCAATTTGACAAAAAATTTGAGTGTTTATTTTCATGTGTTGCCTGAATTTAAAATTTCTGAGTATGAGATTAGATTTGTCATAATTTTTCAGAGTTCAAAAGTTGAAAAGAAATCTCATGTGTTTCATGTTTTTCAATTAAAATTTTAATTTTTCAATGTACATGTGTGATGGGGTTTGGGCATTAAACCATATGCAGCACTAAAACTGAAACCGGGTTGGGGTTCTCAAAACATTTCACTGTGTAGGGTACACCCAAGAGGAAGTAAAGGAGGGATTTATCCTTCCCTTTCTCATTGAAAATTGAATCCTCCAATACATCCATCAAGGTGAGAGTAACCTAGAACATTTTATATCCTGGATGATCTTTCAGGAAGGACCTCTAAGTAGTAATCATTTGACTCCATTTTCCCTTGGTAGGATTGGCACTAGTCCTTGGAGTCGTTCCCTTGTCCTCCCATCACTTATTATAATTCCTATACTACAAAAACAAAGTTTGACTAGGGAAACCTCTTTAGAATCACCTTAATAGTTATTGTTTTTTCCCTAGTAATCTTATCCTAAGACTACCTCCTTGAGTTGGAGAAGAACCAACCTAAAGTGAGGGGATCAGTGTGATGCCATCAGCATTTTCCCCTTGTTCCCCATGGCTAGCTTGCATCTTCAAGACATTAATCACACATGCAAGTTTAGGAGGTAACTTTTTGGTATTGTTGCTAAGGAGAAAGTCCATTTCCCTGAAATTTGAAGACTAAGCTTCATCATTTTTGTGAGAAACATCTATTGCATATTTTTCTTTTCACATGGCAACTCCATGAAGGGACTGTTACCCCTCCAAATGCATCTGCATTTTGAGTGGTTAAGACACTATGTACAGGAGCAGTTTAAATAATGTTGATGAACGCGAAGAAGATGAAATAGAATGCATTGAAGAGAACTGTGATGATAGATCAGAAAACTTAGCAGAAGATGTTGAAGATGGTGTTCTGGAGAAGCCTATTTATGTTGGTATTCATGGCAAGACTGGCAGGAAAAGACAAATTTTGGATTCAGAGGATGATTCAGAAGATCAAACACAACAGACTGATTTGTTGAAGAAGACAATGCAGACAAAGACGAAAAGCCTAAATTATTCTCATCCTCTCATAAAGACACATTCCCAAATACACATTCAGCTGGCTTGTCAAGCCAATGTGGTTAATAATCAAATTTCTTCACAGAGCTTCGAACCTTACTCTATTTGTTAAACTAGTAGCAACAAGGAAGGTCTTCCTGCATGCATGTGTTCTTGCATGCAGAAGACTTAAATTAGGAAACCAATTGTATTTAATTTACTTTTCCTAAGTTTACTTTGGAAAGAAAATTAAAGTGATCTAAATTAACTTTAGTGAACCACTAGTTAAAGTGAAAGTGAAATTAGGGTTTTTGCTTTACCACTAGTCAAAGTGAAAGTGAAATTAGGGTTTTCGCTTTACCTACAGTTATAAAAGAGAGATCAATTGGTGGAGAGAAGACACACACTTGTATTCTGACAGAGACAAGATACCGACAGGGAGAGAAAGTCAAACAGAGGATTTAGCTGAGAAGACAAAGGAGCGAGCAGCGAGATCATCGAACTTTGTACAATTGGGTCGTACACTCACATAGGAGGGTGTTGAGGTTTAGTTGGGATTTGCCCAGTGATTCTGTCGGGTGCTGCATTCGCCAAGTTTGGGTGAATTTGCAATGATTGTAAAAGTTCCATATTTTCTCATAATAAAATATATATCTGACTGCTGCACCGGTTTTCCCATCTTGGGTTTTTTTGAGGGTTTCCATACGCAAAATAATAGTGTCAATATTGTGATGTGATGTTGTGATTTATTTCTCGGTTTTATATTTCGCTGCATACTGTAAAAGATACTCATGTGTGGTTACAGTTGATATTTTGCATGCACTGTTTAGCCCTAGTTGAACATTAAAGGAAAATTTACATGGTATCAAAGCTCTGGTGAGCTAAAGCTGAGAGATTTGCAGCAGCAATGATAGATCAGGGGCAGATCTATAGGAAGACACAAACCTAGACTTCTAGATCTAGGGTTTGACAGGTACACTTCACTATGGTCCTGCAGTTGATAGTTGAGGATAGACTCCAGGGTGCTCAGAACTTTCCTACATGGAAAGAAAGGATCATAAGGGTCCTGGACGTCAGTCATGCAAAGGAGCACATTGACTCCACGATGGTTGGACCCACAGATCCAACAAATCTAGCAGCTTGGAAGAAGATTGATTCCAGAACCATGCTGATTATCATGGATGGAGTGAAGGACCATATAGTCCCTCACCTTTCTGGTAAGAAGACCGCATTAGAAATGTGGAAGGCTTTGGAGAGTCTATACTAGAGCAAGAACGAGAACCGAAGGATGGTGTTGCAAGAGAGGATGCGCAGCACCAAGATGGCCAAGGGAGAAGGAGTGGTGCCTTATCTCACGAGGCTCACACAGATCAGGGATGAGCTTGGAGTTATTGACTCTAAGACAGATGATGAGGAGCTAGTTCGGATAGCCCTCAATGGATTCTCTAAGCCATGGGACACCTTTGTCAAAGGTGTTGTGGCTAGGGAGAAGCTCCCTGTTTGGCAGATACTATGGGATGACTTTGTGCAGGAGGAGACCCGCATGGGTCAAGAATCATGCTCATCCAGCAGTACCCCACAGATTGTGGATGAGGAGGCTCTAACCCTTACAGGGAAGAGCAAGGGGAAGGCAAAGAGGAAGAAGGATGGTAAGAAGAACCTTGACGTATCAAAGGTCAAGTGTTTTATATGCCACAAGCAGGGACACTTTGCCTCCCAGTGCCCAGACAGGAAGAAGAAGAGTAACACTCAGATGGTTGGATCTGCAGAGGTGGATGAGTTTAGCAGGAACTTCGATGAGGAGTTTTGCTTGATAGCTTGCATGGCAAGCACCACAGGGAGCAACATATGGTACATTGATAGTGGAGCATCTAGTCCCATGACTGGACAGAAGGGATTCTTCAGAGACTTGCAGGAGGGTGGAACAGGGATCCATGTTGAGCTGGGTGATGATGCACGGTATCAAGCACAAGGAGTTGGCACTGTTTCATTTGAGAGGGAGTCTAGCAAACCCCTCAGTTTTGTTGATGTGTTATATGTTCCAGGACTGACCAAGAACCTTATATCAGTCTCCACTCTGGAGGACAAGGGATATGAGGTGAAGTTTCGTGACCATAGAGTGTATATCAAACTCAAGGGATGAAATAAGAGCTTGGATCGGGTGATTGGCAGAAGGAGCGGGAAAGTGTACAGATTACACTTTGAGCCTGCAAAGGCTCTAGTCAGCAACAGAGCAGCAGTCAGGGTGAGTTGTGGCATAGAAGGATGGCACACTTACATCATGGAGCACTAAAGCATTTGAGACAGGAAGTCATTGGAGTTCCTCAGGTATAGGAGGAAAAGCATAACCACTGCAAGGTTTGTGCTTTGGGGAAGAACATCAGGAAGCCTTTCCCACAAAGTGAGCACAAATCTAAGGAGCCCTTGGACTTGGTACATTCGGATGTATGCGGACCTATGAGTGTCCATTCGTTCAATGGTTACAGTAACTGTGTAACCTTCATTAATGACTATTCCAAGAAAACCTGGATCTATTTCCTGAAGGCCAAGTCAGAGGTCTTTGTGAGGTTCCGAGAGTTCAAGACTCTTGTGGAGAACCAAACAGGAAAGAAGATTCAAGTGTTGAGGACAGATAATAGGGGGTGAGTACACTTCCAATGAGTTCATGGAGTATTGTTCAGCTGAGGGAATCAAGAAGGAGCACACTGTACCCCACACCCCACAGCAGAATGGAGTTGCAAAGCAGAAGAACAAGACTATGGTTGGAGCAACCAAGGCCATGCTATTTGATCAGGGATTACCATTATCCCTCTGGGGCGAGGCATACAGGACTGCAGCATACATTCAAAACAGGTGTCCCCACACAACCTTGGGGAGGAAGACACCGGAGGAGGTCTTCATAGGCACTAGGCCAAATGTGAGTCACATTCGCATATTTGGCAGTGTCTTCTATTGTCATGTTCATGCTGACAATAGGAAGAAGCTGGACCCTTCTAGACAGAACGGGTTACTTGTTGGGTCCAGCGAGATTTCGAAGGCATATAGAGTTTACATTCCAGCTCGCATGAGGATTATTGTGAGCAGGGATGTACAGTTCGATGAGGACAGGGCCTTGCGGAGATCTCTGGATTTACCAGCAGAGTAGCAGCCAACACAGGAGTCAGGAGTCAAGTTGGAGGAGCTAGATGTACATGAACAAGTACAGATATAGAGCACAGGTTCTAGTGGTCAGAGGGAGTCAGGTGGATAGGATCCTTTAGTCATTGACTTGAAGGATGAGCTGCAGCAGGAGACGGATATCCAGCAGCCGCAACAGGTTGACACTAGGCCAAGGCCTAAGTGGTTTAGATCCACAGTGCAGGATTCCAAGTAGGTAGATCCTCCACAGACATCTTTTAGATGATGTGTACCACCAGAGAGGCTTAGTTATATGGCACTGATGACAGAGTTGATTAACTCTGAACCTTCCAGCTTCGAGGAGGCTGCACAACATGATGTGTGGCAGGAAGCTATGGTTGAAGAGTATGACTCCATTATGAAAACCCAGGTATGGGAGGTTGTGCCGAGGCCACAAGGGAAAAAGGTGGTGGGATCCAAATGGATCTACAAGGTGAAGCATGCAGCAGACGGAAGCGTGGAGAAATACAAGGCGCACTTCGTGGCAAAGGGGTTTTCACAGAAGGAGGGTATTAATTATGAAGAGACCTTCGCCTTTGTTGCCAGGTATTCTTCCATTCGGACCATTATCTCACTAGCGACTGAGATGGGTTGACGTGTCCATCAGATGGACAGCAAGATTGCCTTCCTCAATGGAGTGATAGAGGAGGTGTATATTGAGCAACCAGAGGGGTTTGATGTGGAGAACAAGGAGATGCATGTATGCAGACTGCATCGAACTCTTTACGGGCTCAAGCAGGCACCTCGAGCATGGTACTCGAGAATTGACAGCGATCTACGGGAGATGGGATTTCAACGAAGTGAGGCTGACCACAACCTGTACTTCTTGACAGGTGAAGTGCCTCTCATACTGGTCTTGTTTGTGGATGATCTCTTTTTGACAGAAGATAAGAGGCTGATTGGACACTGTAAGTCCAACCTTTCAGTAGAGTTTGAGATGGAAGACCTTGGGATGATGCATTACTTTTTGGGTTTGGAGGTATGGCAGCGAGATGGATGCTTCTTCATCAGACAAGGGAAGTATGCAGTAGAGATCTTGAAGAGATTCAGGATGGAGGACTATAAGCCTATGGCCATACCTCTAGTTTCCAACTAGAAGAAGATTGATGCATCAGGATCAGACGAATTTGATCCTACCTTGTATCGTCAGCTTATCGGATCGCTTATGTATTTGGTCAACACTCGACCAGACATGAGCTTTGCAGTCAACTCTTTGAGTCAATTCATGGTGGACCCTCGAAGAGTGCATTGGACGGCTACGAAGCACATACTTCGCTACATCAGAGGTACAATGGAGTATGCATTGGTTTATAAGCGCAGGGGGTGTGTACAATTAGCAGGTTTCACAGATGTTGACTAGGCAGGATGTGTAGAGGACCAAAAAAGTACTTCAGGTTGTTGTTTCAGCATTGGATCAAGGGTTGTCTCTTGGTTCAGCAGGAAGCAGAAGTCAGCTGCATTGAGCTCAGCAGAGGCTAAGTACATGGCAGCCAACATGGCTGCTTGTGAAGGTATGTGGCTGAGGAAGTTACTTGTAGGGTTTTTCGAGTGTGAGCTAGAGGCTACAATAGTTCACTGTGAAAATCAAAGTGGCATCAAGCTATCTGAGAATCCAGTGTTCCATGACCGAAGCAAACACATAGACATCAGATACCACTTCTTAAGAGATTGTGTTCAGAGGGGAACCATTTGGTCGAAGTACATACAGACAGATGAGTAGGTGGCGGGCATTTTCACCAAGGCACTTTGCAGACAGAGTTTTGTGAAGTTCAGGGATAAGTTGGGGTTGCTAACGAATCCCTTCCTCGTTGAGAGGGAGTGTTAAACTAGTAGCAACAAGGAAGGTCTTCCCGCATGCATGTGTTCTTGCATGCAGAAGACTTAAATTAGGAAACCAATTGTATTTAATTTACTTTTCCTAAGTTTACTTTGGAAAATAAATTAAAGTGAT
>LPNX010441958.1:218339-252668 GCA_001517045.1 Pseudotsuga menziesii
CCGACAGAGACAGGATACAGATAGGGAGAGAAAGTCAAACAGAGGATTTAGCTGAGAAGACGGAGGAGCGAGCAGCAGGATCATCGAGCATTGTACAGCTAGGCCGTACACTCACACCGGAGGGTGTTGAGGTTTAGCTGGGATTTGGCAAGTGATTCCAACGGGTGCTGCATTCGCCGGGTTTGGGTGAATTTGCAGTGATTGTAAAAGTTCCATATTTTCTCATAATAAAATCTATATCTGACTGTTGCATCGGTTTTCCCATCTTGGGTTTTTCCGGGGGTTTCCATACCCAAAATAATAGTGTCAATATTGTCATGGGATGTTGTGATTTATTTCTCAGTTTTATATTCCGCTGCATACTGTAAAAGATATTCATGTGTGGTTATCAGTTGATATTTTGCACGCACTGTTTAGCCCTAATTGAATATTAAAGGAAAATTTAAATGGTATCTCATGTGTTTCATGTTTCATAGTTGAATATTAAAGAAACCTCATGTGTTTCATGTTTTTCAATTAAAATTTTAATTTTTCAATGTACATGTTTGAGCATTAAACCATATGCAGCACTAAAACTGAAACCGGTTAGGGGTTCTCAAAAAATTTCACTGTGTAGGTTACACCCAAGAGGAAGTAAAGGAGGGATTTATCCTTCACTTTCTCATTGAAAATTGAATCCTCCAATAAATTTATCAAGGTGAGAGTAACCTAGAGCATTTTATATCCTAGATGATCTTTGAGGAAGGACCTCTAAGTAGTAATCATTTGACTCCATTTTCCCTTGGTAGGATTGGCACTAGTCCTTGGAGTGGTTCCCTTGTCCTCCCATCATTTATTATAACTCCTATACTACAAAAACAAATTTTGACTAGGGAAACCTCTTTAGAATCACCTTAATAGTTATTGTTTTCTCCCTAGTAATTGTATCATAAGACTACCTCCTTGAGTTGGAGAAGAACCAACCTAAAGTGAGGGGATCAATGTGATGCCATCAACATTTTCCCCATGTTCCCCATGGCTAGCTTGCATCTTCAAGACATTAATCACACATGTAAGTTTGGGAGGTAACTTTTTGGTATTGTTGCTAAGTAGAAAGTCCACTTCCCTGAAATTTGAAGACTAAGCTTCATCATTTTTGTGAGAAACATCTATTGCATATTTTTCTTTTCACATGACAACTCCATGAAGGGACTGTTACCCCTCCAAATGCATCTGCATTTTGAGTGGTTAAGACACTATGTACAGGAGCAGTTTAAATAATGTTGATGAATGCAAAGAAGATGAAATAGAATGCATTGAAGAGAACTGTGATGATAGATCAGAAAACTTAGCAGAAGATGTTGAAGATGGTGTTCTGGAGAAGCCTATTTATGTTGGTATTCATGGCAAGACTGGCAGGAAAAGACAAATTTTGGATTCAAAGGATGATTCACAGACTGATTTGTTGAAGAAGACAATGCAGACAAAGATGAAAAGCCTAAATTATTCTCATCCTCTCATAAAGATACATTCCCAAATACACGTTCAGCTGGCTTGTCAAGCCAATGTGGTTAATAATCAAATTTCTTCACAGAGCTTCGGACCTTACTCTAGTTGTTAAACTAGTAGCAACAAGGAAGGTCTTCCTGCATGCATGTATTCTTGCATGCAGAAGACTTAAATTAGGAAACCAATTGTATTTAATTTACTTTTCCTAAGTTTACTTTGGAAAGTAAATTAAAGTGATCTAAATTAACTTTAGGGAACCCCTGGTTAAAGTGAAAGTGAAATTAGGGTTTTTTCTTTACCACTAGTCAAAGTGAAAGTGAAATTAGGGTTTTCGCTTTACCTAAAGTTATAAAAGAGAGATCAATTGGTGGAGAGAACACACACTTGTATTTCGACAGAGACAAGATACATACAGGGAGAGAAAGTCAAATAGAGGATTTAGCTGAGAAGACAGAGGAGCGAGCGGCAAGATCATCGAGCTTTGTACATCTGGGTCGTACACTCACACAAGAGGGTGTTGAGGTTTAGCTGGGATTTTTCCATTGATTCTGCAGGGTGTTGCATTCGCCAGGTTTGGGTGAATTTGCAATGATTGTAAAAGTTCCATATTTTCTCATAATAAAATATATATCTGACTGCTGCACCGGTTTTCCCATCTTGGGTTTCTTCAGGGGTTTCCATACCCAAAGTAATAGTGTCAATATTGTGATGTGATGTTGTGATTTATTTCTCAGTTTTATACTCTGCTAGATATTGTAAAAGATATTCATGTGTGGTTATCAGTTGATATTTTGCATGCACTGTTTAGCCCTAGTTGAATATTAAAGGAAAATTTACACTAGTTACATCAATTGTTCTTGCCAAGGAACTCAAAGCTGCTAGAGTGGCTGCAGCATGCAAAATTCGTCTTTGGCACAAGGGCGTTGATTCTGAGAGTTTTCATCCTCGTTATAAAAGTCATGAAATGAGGATTCGCCTCACAGCTGGTGAACCTCAGAAGCCACTGATTGTAAATGTGGAACGCCTTGGAGTTGAAAAGAATTTGGGCTTTTCTTTTAAATGTTGATGGATAGACTACCTGAAGTTCGACTTGCATTTATTGGAGATGAGCCATACAGAAAGGAACTCAAAGAAATGTTCTAGGCATGCCAGTTGTCGTTACTGGTATGCTGCATGGGGAGGAACTTTCCAAGGCGTATGCAAGTGGGGATGTTTTTGTGACACCTTCAGAATCAGAAACCCTTGGCTTTGTTGTTCTAGAAGTTGTCTTCCGACGTTCCCATTATAGCAGCAGATGCTTTTTATTGACAGTTGAAGACATGTTCCGTGACAGCCGAGTCGAAATTTTGGCTCCTTTTCAGTTTTGGGCAGCTGATTTCACGCGGGGTTTGCAGCAATGTCAACCCACCCGGATGACACACGTTTTCTTTACCCCCCGATTTCATGAAGATCAGTGTCAAAGGATTCAACTCTTGCTATAATGAGCATCTTTGCTACGTGGCTTGGACCCACATTTTCTTTGGAATTATGCTGCAATCTCTACTTATTAAAAACGTCAACAACTACACCATATAATCGTGGTTAGTTAGCTGCTGGGAGAGATCTGCGATCTACGATCAACTGACTTGAAGATGTGTGCACAAAATTAAATATGAACTAAGTCAATTTTGATAGGCGTCCTTGGTAGCAACCAGTCAAGATGTGGAAATTCATGGCAACCAAATCAAATAAGCTCAATGGTGGAAGACTTACACTCTTTCGTGAATTTTTAGTGGCCCACATCTTCTGTAAACCCGTGGATTGCCGAGTTGAATCAACTCCGAGTTTTCTGAAGTCCTTGGCAGTCAGTAATGTTGGTCGTTGATTTCATATATTTCGACCGGCAACTACTCAACGATATCTTGTTGCTACGTCAAGTTTGGGGAGCAACTATGCACCTTTTTTTAACTGGCATATCATTTGTCTTCTGGCAGTTGTTGTTTGGAGTTTTTGTCTAAACGATTGGTTGGCCTTTTGATTTGGGGGGCGTCTTTGGTTAAGTGGGTTCCCACTTCTAGTCAAAATAAAGTTGCTTTAATAAAGGGGGTAGTCCACTCTTGTTACGTAGTGGTCTTTTAGATTTTACTGTAGAAAAAAGTGGATCTACATTTTTCCTTTATTTGTTTTATTATTTATTTTTTATTCCTGTTTTACTTTAGGGGCCTTTAAAAGAGCAAGGCCTCTTCATTGTAATAGATGGACAATTTGGCTGGGAGGATTTTTCCCCAGCGTTGAATAGAAAAGGTCCTGTTGGGTTTTTCAGATATTTTGGGCATCTCTGTCGTGGTTATGTGTTTTCTTTATAAGTTATAGACTGAACCTAGCATAGAAGGCTATAATCTATCCCATTGGGCAATCATTTGTTGTTTGTCAACTTGATTGTCGACGTTATGTCTTTGAAGGTCTTAGGAGTAATGGACAATAGTCAGTTATACTTCCATTCTCCTTGCCTTCAATTATGGAACGTACCAGCTTAGTCTTGCTTCTGTGAACCAAAAGGCCTCCCTAAGTCCCCTTCTGACTCCATTCTCCCTTCTGGCATTGGCATTGGTCTTCCCTCGAGGACTGATCCTCCCTTCCTTTCCTGTCCATCAAGCACAATCATTTTCCTTTTTGTTACCCATGTTTCTCTAAGGCAGCCTCTTCAGATCACCTTGCCTTCGTTGCACCTGCCATAGCGATCCTAGCATAGGGAAACCCCCCTAGAGTTGGAGAAGAGCCAACCTAAAGCGTGGAGAGAGGGATGTGGTGACATTGGCCTCTCGAGAGAGAGTTGTCACTGGGCCGGTGTGCCCGCATTTTGGGATTCAGCACTCGCGTGCCAGTTTCAGGCGACAACATTTTGGCGCTGCTGCCGGGGACGAAGTCCAGTTCCCGGATTTTGAAGACTATGCTTCATTGACATTTGTGGGAGATTACACTGCAGATTCTTCTTCTCACATGGCGACTCCACGAAGGGACAGAGCCCTTGTCCTTTTGCAGATTTAAAGATCCTGTTGGGTATAGAGGTGAGCACACTCATTGAAAGGCTTTCAAGCTCACCTTGGCGACTCCACAGTTTGGTATGAGGTATGATTATATACACTTTTCAGATTTAGTACCTCATTATTGATTTATGGATGATAATACGAAAAAGTCGTGGGATATTTGGCGCAAAGCTTACAGCCCACTGGATTTCTCAAAAATACATGGATTTCCTAATCAGTGCTACGATCGTGGGAAGGTGCATGACTTTCTTCCCAGGTTCTATGGAAATGACGGTGTTTCAACCACCCATCATATTGCCTCTCTCTGCAAACTGATGGTTGATTTTAAAGTTCACCATGAGGATGATATTATGGTCGTTTTTGCTATAACTTTGGAAGGGGATGCATTGATCTAGTTCTATGGCCTTTTGGATGAATCCATAGATTCAGTGGCAAAGTTTTTCGAGAGTTTTCTCCTCTACTGGCATGATGGAACAGTTGATGAGTTTGAGCAACTTGCTAAATAATATGATGCTCTCATCCCTAGGGTCCATCCTGAGCTTAAAGAACAGACCATTGAAGATCCAATCAAGGAAGCATTACAAAGGCCTTTGGTTGAAGATATTGCTGGGGAGATCCCAGATATGGCTGAAGATGTGAAGCTGCCGCAAGTTCCTAAACAACTTCATGTTGAAGATGAGAAGTTGCCTCAGCTAGATTTTGAAATTGATAACACTTGTATTGCAGATCAGCCTCATGAGAGGCTCTTGAATGACAAAAGTCAAATTGAAGAAGGGTTTCCCATTGCTTATTTCAGCCCTCTTCAATGTTATATTGATGAAGCATGCGTACTGACGTGCTGTATGGTTAAAAATTTGAAAGATCTCTTATGTTTGCAGCATGAGTGTTTTTATGACAGCCATACTTTGATGGCATTTCCAGTTCAGATCTACAACATTTTTTATGAGACCTTGTTTTGGTTAATGACCAAACAAAGGGGAAGATGTTCTATTGTTGACAAGGAGTTGAGATGGCTCCATTACTTGTATGCATACACCTGACGTGTGCTAGTCTCATGCTACATTAGGGTAGGTAGGAAAAATAAGCTCTCGCATGAGCATTTAGAAATTTTTCAGTATGTTCTTCTTTGTTTTGTAATAAAGTGTGGGATGTGAATGAAGCCATCCCAACACATTTTCCTTCAAGATGGTCTGCAAGTACTCAGAGTCTGAGGTTCTCATGTGCTCTCGAGGAGAGCACACGTCCCTCATGGAGCCAAATGTTACCCCTCCAAATGCATCTGCATTTTGAGTGGTTAAGACACTATGTACAGAAGTCGTTTAAATAATGTTGATGAACGTGAAGAAGATGAAATAGAATGCATTTAAGAGAACTATGATGATAGATCAAAACACTTAGAAGAAGATGGTGTTTTGGAGAATCCTATTTCTGTTGGTATTCATGGCAAGACTAGCGGGAAAAGACAAATTTTGCATTCAAAGGATGATTCAGAAGATCAAACACGACAGACTGATTTGTTGAAGAAGACAATGCAGACAAAGACAAAAAGCCTAAATTATTCTCATCCTCTTATAAAGATACATTCCCAAATACACGTTCAGCTGGCTTGTCAAGCCAATGTGGTTAATAATCAAATTTCTTCATAGAGTTGCGGACCTTACTCTAGTTACATCAACTGTTCTTGCCAAGGAACTCAAAGCTGCTAGAGTGGCTGCAGCATGCAAAATTCATCTTTGGCACAAGGGTGTTGATTCTGAGAGTTTTCATCCTCGTTATAAAAGTCATGAAATGAGGATTCGCCTCGGATGGTGAACCCCAGAAGCCACTGATTGTACATGTGGAACGCCTTGGAGTTGAAAAGAATTTGGGATTTTCTTTAAAATGCTAATGGATAGACTACCTGAAGTCCGACTTGCATTTATTGGAGATGGGCCATACAGAAAGGAACTCGAAGAAATGTTCTAGGCATGCCAGTTGTCTTTATTGGTATGCTGCGCGGGGAGGAACTTTCCAAGGCGTATGCAAGTTGGGATGTTTTTGTTACACCTTCAGAATCAGAAACCCTTGGCTTTGTTGTTCTAAAAGATATGTCTTCCGGCGTTCCCATTATAGCAACACCTGCTTTTTATTGACAGTTGAAGACATGTTCCGTGATAGCCGAGTCGAAATTTTGGCTCCTTTTCAGTTTTGGGCAGCTGATTTCACGCGAGGTTTGCAGCAATGTCAACCCACCCGGATGAGACACGTTTTCTTTACCCCCTGATTTCATGAAGATCAATTTCAAAGGATTCGACTCTTGCTATAATGAGCATCTTTGCTACGCGGCTTAGACCCACATTTTCTTTGGAATTATGCTGCAATCTCTACTTATTAAAAACGTCAACAACTACACCATATAATCAAGGTTAGTTAGCTGCTGGGAGAGATCTGCGATCAACTGACTGGCAGATGTGTGCACAAAATTAAATATGAACTAAGTCAATTTTGATTGGCGTCTTTGGTAGCGACCAATCAAGAGGTGGAAATTCATGGAAACCAAATCAAATATACTCAGTGGTGGAAGCCTTACACTCTTTCGTGAGTTTTTAGATGCCCACATCTTCTGTAAACCCGTGGATTGCTGAGGAATAAACAGCTTGAGTTTTGGAACCCATTGATAGCGGAGTTGAACCAACTTCGAGTTTTCTGAAGTCCTTGGCACTCAGTTACGTTGGTGGTCGATTTCATATATTTCGACTTGCAGCTACTCAGCGCTATCTTGTTGCTACGTGAGGTTTGGGGAGCAACTGTGCACCTTTTTTTTTACCGACATATCATTTGTTTTCTGGCATTGTTGTTTGGAGTTTTTGTCTAAAAGATTGGTTGGCCTTTTGATTTGGGGGGCATCTTTGGTTAAGTGGGTTCCCACTTCTAGTCAAAATAAAGTGACTTTCATAAAGGGGGTAGTCCACTCCTGTTAGGTAATGGTCTTTCAGACTTTACTGCAAAAAAAAATTGCATCTACCTTTTTCCTTTATTTGTTTTATTATTTTATTTTTTATTCCTGATTTACTTTAGGGGCCCTTAAAAGAGCAAGGCCTCTTCATTTTAATAGATGGAAAATTTGGCTGGGAGGATATTTCCCCAGAATTGAATAGAAAAGGTCTTGTTGGGTTTTTCAGATATTTTGGGCATCTCTGTCGTGGTTATGTGTTTTCTTTATAAGTTATAGACTGAACCTAGCATAGAAGGCTATAATCTAGCCCATTGGGAAATCATTTGTCATTGTCAACTGGATTGTCAGCGTTATGTCTTTGAAGGTCTTAGGAGTAATGGACAGTAGTCAGTTATACTTCCATTCTCCTTGCCTTTGATTATGGAACGTATAAGCTTAGTCTCGCTTCTATGAACCGCTAGGCCTTACTGATAATCAGCTTAGTCTCGCTTCTATGAACCGCAAGGCCTCCCTGAGTCCCCTTCTGACTCCATTCTCCCCTCTGGCATTGACACTGGTCTTCCCTCAAGGATTGATCCTCCCTTCCTTTCCTGTCCATCAAGCACAATCCTTTTCCTTTTTGTTACCCATGTTTCTCTAAGGCAGCCTCTTCAGATCACCTTTCCCTTCGCTGCGCCTACCTTAGCGATCCTAGCTTAGGGAAACCCCACTAGAGTTGGAGAAGAGCCAACCTGAAGCATGGAGAGAGGAGTATGGTGACATTGGCCTCTCGAGAGAGAGTTGTCATCGGGTCGGCGTGCCTACATTTTGGACTTCAGCACTCGCATGCCAGTTTCTAGCAACAACAAGGACAAAGGCCTTGTTCCTTACAAATTTGAAAACTTTGTTGGGTGTAAATGTGAGTACACTCATTAAATTGAAGGCTTTGAAGCTCATCTTAGCAACTCCACTCATCTTGTTCCGGAATGAGGTATGGTTATGGTTCATTTTCATATTTATAAGGGTTTTGAAGTGAAGAAATGGATTATGATGAGGGTCATTTGGTTGAGAAATGTTATCCCCGACTTGATTTTTCGAGCATCCATGGTTATCCTAGTGAGTGCTTTGATCAAGATGTATTGGTTGAGGTCACTCATTCATTTCATGGTGATGGTGATTTAGTTGTCCTTCACAATGCATCTTTCATCAAGGTTATGTTTGATTTTAAAAAATTTCATAAGAACGATTTGATGATAATATTTGCTTGCACTCTAGAAGACGATTTATTTGAGTGGTATCTAAATCTTGGTATTAAGAAAATTTCTTCAAGAAATTTCTCTACCATGGACATGATGAAGAAGATGGAAAGATTAAGAAGGTTATTGAAGATTGTATTTTGCTCCTTCCTAGTAGAACACATCTTGATTCAAAGGAAGAAGCCAAGGAAGAAGCCCATGAAGAAGACGGAGACCTTATTGAAGAACCAAATGAAGAGATCCATGAAGCCCATGAAGAAGACAAAGAGCCCTTGGTCGACTCCCTTGTTGAAGAACCACTTCACTTGCCCATTGAAGAACATGTTGAAGACCTAATTGATGAAGGCATGGATGCATCTACTTGTTCTTCTCATGGTAATGAGGGTTTGGTGATCCTTACTTCTTCTCTTTCTTGAAGACAAATCTTTTGTGAAAGATGGACTTGAGTATCTTTTTTCTTATAATGAAGATGGCAGCCATGTGTATGAAGTTTGTGAAGTTTGTGATGCGTTATATATATAATAATTAAATAAATGCAAAGAAATATAATGATAACTAATCTAAGCATATTATAAATATATATATATATATATATATAGAGAGATAAAAATAGAAATTAAATTAATTAAGGATATGTAGTTAGCATAATTATAAAAAGGAAGAGACATGACTTTATCTAAAGCCACCTCAAAACCGATACCAATATATAAAATCGGGATCTTTATTGTGATTGCTCATCAATCAAAAGTTTATAAATAAATTATTTTTTTTCAATTATTTGTCTTCACGTGGATTTTTTCATTCCAGTGGTATCATAGCTCCAGACGCCCATTGCAAATCGTCGTCGTCGTCCAAACTGCTACTGTTGTAGTCGTCCACTTCACCTTCAAAATCGTCCTCATGCTCATCCTCAACACTCACACAGCTCGCCCTGTCTTCTCCCACCCGCTCGCTGCACTGCCCTCCCTCATCGTCGTTGCCTCCTCTACTCTTCACTTCCACCGGCCCACCTCTCCGACTCCACTTCTCCTGGAATCCACGTCTTCCAAGCCCTCATGCCTTCGTCTTCCCAGTCCCCATGTTGCCCCTTGTTCGCGTTGTCCAGCTCCTCCACCTGCGACCTCCCATCTTCCACACGCAACCCTACCCTCCTCCATGCCTCTCCTTCCACCCATGTCTCAATCCTTGCGCCCATATCCTCTTCTCCTTCTCACGCTTCTCATCTGCGCCCTCCGTCCTCCCAGGCCTTTCCCATCACTCTGCGCCTACACCCCACTCCGTCCTCCCTCCATCCCAGCGGCTCTTTTCCCCCATTGTTACTCCTGCATTTTGATGCTTCTTCCATCATCGCCACACTCCATTAAAAAAAATAAAAATAAAAATAAAAAAATAAAACACATCAATAAAATTTTAATAAAAATAAAATAAAATATTTATTTTTATTAAAAAAATTATATATATATATAGATCGTGATTGGCTCGGAACGAACAGCCAACAAGAATAAATCGAGGTTCAGCATAGAGAAAATTCCAGTAGTCACCAGAATCGGGGATGTCAACGCTAGATTGGACCAATTGGATGAAAAAGTCAACAAAAAGAATGCAGAGCTTGTTACCCCCTTGTCATGACAGGGGTGTGACAAAGGTGTACACAAAGCAGCGTGTTTGGATTTTGTTCGAATGCCTTTTAAAATGACAAACCAGTAAACTTGGAGCAAGGATCTTTGAACAAGTTATCAGTTGAAATGAACAAAGTTTTGAAAGACTGGGAAATTCAGCAACAGAGTCGTCCATCCTTAGCTCAGTAAATTTACTTGTAGAATCAAAGAGTTAAAACATCAAATCTGTAGCTGCTTAATTGTAGCAAAGGCTGTGAGTGAAGTGCAACATTATGCTTGACACTTTGAAAGTTTCGATGCTTTAAAGCAATGAAATCTACAAGTTGTTCAAAGGTCGACTACCTAATCATCCAAAGAACGGACAGTCGAATCAATGGCAGCCGGAGTGAGACCAAAAGCAACAACCAACAGAATATGATAATCTATAGGAATTCTGTCTATGGGGTTTATTTCGTTCCAACATATAAGATCATATCAGGAGACCATTTTATTGCGGAGATCAACCAAATCCTCTTCGTCAAAAACAATTTCATTTTCCTACGGACCCTCTTTGGTTTTGGCCTCACCATCCTCTTATTTTTATGATTCAGGTTGTTCTGCAAATCATTATGCTTTTGTTAGGTTTTATAAAAATATGCAGATTTCACTGAGGCTTTGTGTTTGAGCCAGACTTGTCCTTTTCCCCCGATGGCTTATTCCAGGTTTATTTACGATGGCAATTCATTTGACCTCTAGACTACCCGTGACAACTAAACTCCTGCTCTCAAAGGTAATGGGTGGTTAGGTGGGCTGAGTTGTGCAACTCTAAGGTGCTCGGATTGGCTTTACCTAGTAGTTTATTCAGTAGTTGATTGCTTGGCGGATTGGCTTTACATTACAGATTGGTGGGATATTCATTCAACCGACTCGGTATGAAGCACTGTTACACACTTGGCTTTCTAAACCAGCCCAAGTTTGGCGTGCACCTTTGAAAATCAGATGGCGCATATCTCAACACTTTTGAAACTCGAGGAGTGGCATTCTTATGCCAAAGACATCAAGTTTTTTAGGTTTCCGCCCACAGATCTGGATGGAGAATGCCACGATAGCAATCCAACTCACGGTCACCACTGCAACATATCAAATGACATATTGAGAGCCGATTCCAATGTAAAGTGCCATGGAAATTACTCGCGGGTAGTTTGGTTGATGCGTGGAGTAGCTGCTGAACCCGTGTTTCACTGATTGGAACTGAAACAATCACAGAGCCGAGCTTACTTGGCGTTTATTGTAGCGACCAGTCAATCAATTAATAAAATCGATGGGATAGACGACTACCAATCAACTCGCAGATTTTGTGAAATGCCAGGCCCTGAGTTTAGTGGCGACTTGTGCACCTCTTTTCCGCCTTGGCTTCTCCCATGTGGCAGCTCTGCACCTTTTCATGAGTCCTCAACGAACCACTTATCAATTTGAGTGGTGGTTTACAATTACAGGCTAGGCTTTGTAGCATCTGGATGATCTACGTATCATTTTTCTCAAAGCTGGCAGCCGTAAGACTGAGTCTGATCTTGCCGTTTTCCTCCACGTGAAGCTTGGAATTGATTCTTTTGGTAGTCATGTGCAATAATTTTTGAGTTTTTAGACTCATACAAATGGGCATCCTTGGATACATGGCAAATGGGATCTCTTTAAAAAAAAATTGTTGAGAAGTCATCTGGTTAAAAGTAGGATTTACTTTATTAAAGTGGAGATTGGTCATGTATTCTATAGGAGGAAAAAGTGGATCTAAATTTCATCCACCTTTTCTCCTTTTTTTTTATTATTTTATATTTTTTAAGAAGGAATAAGAGGTTTTTGGCCTATAAAGAGGCCAACCTCATTCATTGTAAGGATGGAAAAACTGGGAGGATTTTTCCCCAGGGTTTAATAGAAAAATACTTGTTTTGGGTTTCATGATTGTTCAATTGAGTGCTCTCTATGGTGTGTGGCTTTAACTTGTGTTATTGAGCGTTTGTTGCTAGTTGTTTTTCCTCTCTATGCCTGCGTTTGGGGACCATAAATAGATGCTCCAATCCTATTGGAAGGTGGAAATCCTAGCAGTTGCTAGCCTTTTCCCTTTGTGAGCATGCATGCACGGGTTCGATGCTTACACTTTATCAAGCTTGATTGTGTGGCATCTCCTTTGTTTGCATAGCGCATCCTCTGCTTTTAGGAAGAAGAAGATCTAATAGTTGCCCCTCTGAGACAAGGCCCTCGTAGGTTCTCCCTTGACTCCATTTCTCCCTTTAGGTATACCGGCACTGGTCCATTAGTGGGGTTTGATCCTTCCCTCCTTCCGTCAACCATTCAAATACTCCTATGCTACAACCATTTTGATAAGGCAGCCTCTTCCAATCACCCTGTCCGCAATTGTTTCCTGCCTTAGCGATCTTAACACTAGGGACGCCCCCCTTGAGTTGGAGAAGAGCCAACCTGAAGCGAGGAAGAGAGGAGCATGGTGACAGTGGCTACTCTTTTCGCAGTTTCCATCGGGTCGGTGTGCCTAATTTTGGGCTTTGACACATGCACACCGACTAGGAGCGGGGACAGAGCTCAAGGCAGAAATCAACAAAATAGAGCAACTATCACAGGGCTCAAGGAAGGAATAGAGCAAGGCATCAATGCGATGAAGGAAGATCAAAAGAAAACTGAAAAGTATCTCTACAATATCTTGGCCACATTACAACTGCATACTTTGTTTCCCCACCTAATTATAACCCACCACTAGACCCCTTCACTACACCTCATCCACGCACGCCCAAGTCGCAGGAACATCAAGACACAACGTTGCCCCATGGAGTCCCCCTCTTTAACATTCCATCAATATTAGTTCCCCCAACACACGGATACCAAATAAGGGTAAAAGTAGAATTACCCAAATACGATGGTGACGAAAAACAATGCATCGCACGAATCAATAAAGCAGAAGAATACTTTGACATTCATAATATCCAATACAATAGTGAAAACATTAAATATGGCACCATGCAATTGGAAGGTAATGCATACAATCGGTACATGTGGTAGAAGATTACAACAAGTGTCTGTTCCTTCAGTTGGAATAACTTTAAAAACAATCTTCTTATAAGGTTTCAAGGCGTAACCGAGAAAGACTTCTTTGCTAAGATCACTAGGTTGCATCAAAAAGGCAGTGTAGATGAGTACACGTGTGAATGGGAAACTTTGGAAACTCAAGTTCCAGAACTAACCGATGACCAACGACTGCAAACATACATACATGGAATAAAACCGTTCATTCGGGATGAGTTAGAATTACATAACATTTCTACCATGGAGAAGGCAAGACGTAAGGCCAAGATCATCAAAAATAAGTTCAAAAGATACACCCAAATTAGTTTCAACAAAAACTACTCCAAGAGGAAGCCTCCCCAATCAACAAATATGGGAATTTCAAAATATACACCGTCACATCTAAGAAAAGGAGCAAAACCCAGTTTGGAATCCCAGAGGATGAAGGAAGGAAAGTGCAAATATTGTGGAGAAAAACGAGATCCTAAGCATAGATGTTTGCAAAGGAGCAACCCCCAAAAGTTGCATGCTTGAGAAGCTAAAGAAGAAGATGGAGACTCGAAAGTGAAGAATCAAGTGAGGATGATACGAGAAATCAGTATGACTGCCACTCAAGAATAGAAGATGATACACCAAAGATATCATTAGCCGCCATTACAGGGATATCCCAACCTCAAACACTGAAGCTGAAAGGACATATCAAAAACAACAATGTCTCGATTCTCATAGATACTGGCAGTGCCCATAACTTTAATAATGTTAATCTTGCTAATATATTCAACCTATTCATATACCCAGTACCTAACATGAAGGTTATGGTGGCAGATGGTTAGGAGATTGAAAATGTGGGAAAGTGTCACAAGGTTAAATTACAAGTGCAGGAGTATAACCTAGAATCCGACTTCTTTGCAGTACCACTTGGAGGAGTAGACGTGGTATTGGGAATCCAATGGTTGCAAACATTTTGTACTTACTCTGCTAACCATCAAGAGCACTTCATCAAGTTCAAATGGTTGGGGAAAAAGTACAAATTGTACAGATTCCAACCACCCCAAACTCAACGGGTTACACCACATTAGATGGAAAGGCTAATTCGAAAAGAAGCACCTTCTTACATAATTCAATGTCAAGAGATGGAGTTGCTAACATGTGAAGGAGATGGCTACAAACCACTAGAGATACAAGAACTAATCCAAAAACATCACAAGGTGTTTGAAGAGCTTCTAATGGAGCTCCCACCGAACAGGAAGATTGAGCACATAATTGAAGTAAAACCAAGGGCAAAACCTGTCAATATCAAACCATACAAATATCCACATCACCTAAAAACAGATATCGAAAGGTTAACCCAAGATTTGTTAAAATGTGGTGCCATTTCAAAGAGCAAAAGCCCTTATGTAGCTCCGGTAGTGCTAGTTCGAAAGAAGGATGGCTCTTTCTGGTTGTGCATAGATTACAGAGGACTGAACAAGATTACAATCAGGAATAAATTCTCTATCCCATTTATCGAAGAGATGTTGGATGAACTTCATGGAGCTAAGTACTTCTCAAAATTAGACTTGAGATCAGGGTATTATCAAATCCATGTTACATTAAAAGGAGTAGCAAAAACTATTTTTTGTACTCATGAAGGCCATTTTGAGTTCAAAGTAATGCCCTTTGGATTTGTTGCCGCCTAATTCACACTTTAAGGAACAGGAAAGTCACAACCTACTATGTGTGTCCTTGGGGGCAAGCAAGAGCTGGGGACCACTGTCACCACAGTCTACCAACTCCTCCATTTAGGCCAAATCCCAACAAAGCCAAGGGGGGTAGTCCCTACAGGAAAATATTCCTAAGTTTATTAACTATTAGTTAAAGGGATTTTTTATTAAGATTATGAGGCTAAGACTTTATATTACCTAAGGAATGACAAGCATCATGCAAATGCAAAGATTTCCTTTTAATGACAAGCAGACCTTGAGATAAATGAAGACTAGTGCCTATTAACAAAATGGAGTCTAAAGATAAATTACAACTTTACAAATTTACAAGTAAAATTGAAATCTAAATTAATTAACCCACAGTTTAGGTGTTATCCCAATCAAACCAGGTTACAATATGGACAAATGAATACTATGAACAATATGAACAATAATGAGTGAGCAGTTAAGCAGTGTCCACAGTTGTATCAGATGTTACGAACAGATTGCATAAATGAAACAATTATTAAGCTATTACCCAAAAATGTTGAAACGAAATGAATCAACTGTGTTACACAAGATCTACAGATTACTAAACAAAGTGATTACTGAATCAAATGAATTAAAGATGCCACCACAAGAGCTTGTGAAACCGAAAGGAAATACTTGTAACTGAAAAGTGAAAAGCTTGCAGTGAAATAAAATGTGAAAGTGATTGTAGTGAAAACCTTGAACAGCAAGGCAAAGATAAATAGCAGTGACCTGTGTTTGTAGGACGTTTTGCAATGTCTCTTGTAAATTTTAATAAATTTTATTAGAGTTTTTCCTCTTGAAGTTTAGTTTTCGAACCGGTGGTGTGACTACCCCAATCTAGTACTTCTCAAGTCAAAGAGGGAATGCTGGTGCGCTCAACAAAGTGGGAGCAAAGCCCACCCGTAGCTCCCAGGTCAAACCCCAATGCCCCGATGCTCAACAAGGAGGACGTAGAACGCCTAGAGACCCCAGTGCTCAACAAGGAGGACGTAGAACGCTTAGAGACCCCCCACGGTCTTCTACCCCAAGTCGCTTTCGAGTCACTGTTTTTAATCAACAAAAAAAACAGCTAGATGGATGCCTATTAAACTAAAACTCCTTTATCCCCTGTCGTATCTCGCGAGTACCCCGAAGGGTGATAACCGAGTAGAGGAACAGGGGGTAGTGAAATTGTTGTTGGTTAATTTTAAGAGTAAATTTTAATCTTGGTGATTAGCATGCAAGGTTAATTTTAAACTATCAACAAGATCAACCAAGCGATATCCCTTATGGGAGGTGCTGGTACTTGATCTTGGACTTAAAAATAAAGTGTGAGGGTTTGTAACAGAAAAAGAATGTTGTTATAATTCAACTAAGCCCCCACTTCTCCTGCTTTTCATACCCAACTTGAAGTCCCTAAAGGGAGATGACAAGTGGATATAAGATACACCGGATAGGTGGGTTGTATAATTACCCCTTTGACAGAAAATAGAACTTGAAAAGAAAATAGAACTAGCTAAAACAATAAACTAACCTCACAACAATCTCTGTAACAGAGATGGTGGTCTGTAACAGAGATGGTGGGTGAACAGGAAAATAAAACTGATTATCTTAACCACACAACAATCTCTGTAACAGAGATGGTGGTCTGTCACAGAGATAGGTGGGTAAACAGAAAAATAACTTGCAATAAAATAAATCTAAACAGCTATCTCTACACTACTCGTATACAGATTTACAGCAGAGAATACCCCAAAGAGAACTTCTCTTTTGGGGTTTACAATCCTTTAGAAGAGAAGAGGAAGTGTAGTTTAGGGCCTCTTTTGGACCAATTTTTTTTGGGTTTTTTCTAGGCAATTTAGGGCAGCATAACCCCCTCTTTCTGTGCATAAACCTGCAAAAAACCAACAACTTTACTTGCTGGAAATTACTGCAGAAAACTAAAACAGAAAGTTGGCATAAACTAGTGTAAAACCCAGAAAATTTACAGCAAAATCTGAACTTTAAGAAATGGAAAAACTAAAATTTTAATGGTTAAAAATGAACGTTTTTGGGCTGAAAATGACATATAAACAGCAGATTTAGAGCTTTATACTAATATATAATGGATGAAAGCCCTAAAACAAGGGTTATATTCACTATACAGTGAATAAAACCCAGTTTTAGGAAGGAAAAAGAAAAATGGCCGAAATGAAATTTTGAAAAAAGAAACCCTTGGAGAGATGTCCTTGGCTTGGAAAACCTGTAAATAAACTTATGAGAGAGCTGCAAAATGTAAGCAAAGAGGTGAGTACCCAATAAATCTACCAAAATACTTTGGTAAATCTTATTAAAAACTCACAAATGGAAGCAAAAATACTTCTACTTACAAATCCCTTCACAAAATACTTTGTGGAGAGCTATCTAAGCTAATACAAATGCAAATCAAATAAGTACACATGCAAGTTACCTCACCAAAAGATGCATGAAATGTAGAATGACGGCACAATATCCCTCCAAAGATTTCTTCTATTATAGCCCAACTAGGGCAAGATTCAATACAACAATAGCAAGAGGCTTGCTTGGGCCAAATGCTTGAAGAATATGACAGGAGAATAAGGAAAGATTTCAGCAGCATAACAATAGCATGAGAGAAGTTATCAAATGAGGGAGTGAGACCCTCATTATATAGTTGAGGAGCAACCCCAACCCCTTGAAGATCAATGGCCAAGATTAGATCTAGATCTAGATTAGATCTCCACCACTAGATCTAGGTTTGTTGACTTTACAAGCCATCCACCAATCATAAGCAAGGGTGCCTTTTCAAATCAATGGTCAAAAAGATAGATCCATGTCACAATAAAGCTTAACCCTTAGATCTAAGGTTTCCATGACTCAAGTGGGGCCCCATTTTGACTCAAATTTTAATTTTTATTATTTTAATTTTTTATTGTTTTTATTTTTTATCTTTTACTTTTTATATTTTATTTAATCTTTTACTTTTTATTTTTAAATCTTTTAATCTTTTATTTTCAAGTTTTAATCTTATATTTTTTAAAATTTCTATCTTTTTATTCTTTTATTTTTTATCTTTTACTTTTTATATTTTATCTTTAAATCTTTTTTTTATCTTTTATTTTTTATTTTTATCTTTTTATTTTTTAATCTTTTAATCTTTTATTTTATCTTTTATTTTTTATTTTTATCTTTTTATTTTTTAATCTTTTAATTTTATTTTCAAGTTTTAATCTTATATTTTTTATTCTTATCTTTTTATTTTCTATTTAATATTTTTATTTTTTAATTTTTTAATTTTTTATCTTTAATTTTTTATTTTATCTTTTATTTTTATTTTTTATCTTTTATTAAGACAAAAGGAACACCCCACTTAGGAGATCTTCAGACATTTATTTTGACCATGGAGAGGTTTATTTAAATAAAAATTAACTATGATTAGCCACCTCCCAAACTTAATTACCATGGCCTTATTTGATTTTTTCCTTCAAAATCAAATAATTTAATTTCTCACCCTTGGAAATTAGATTAATTTCCTAGGAAAAAATACCTTGTCTTAACCAAAATTGGTCTAACTTTCCAACTCCTTGTCAGAATGACATGGGACTTGAACCAATGGCTTAGGGGGTGTCATAGCTTTTTCATTTGCCTTCATAGCCCCTATTACAAAATGCCAAGGTTCAATAAATTACATTATTACATCGAAACTTAATTAATTAACCACCAAATGGTAAAATTAATTAATTAAGAAAAAATCAAAATAGAAATTAAAATCCTAACGAAATTCCGCAAGACTACAAGATATGGCTAGCATGGTCATGGACAACAACTTGAAACCTTAGCCACCTCATGGGCTTGATTATCAGAACGCCAATTCACCACTTTGGAGAATTTGTGAGTGAAAAACCCAACCAATTAAAATTGTTAATTAACAAAAATTAACTCGAAGGGAAAAAAAACACTCGGTGAAGAGGACTTCCCTGATAATAAATTCCATGGTGACATCCTTAGAGGAATGACCCATGATAACATATAAAGTTACATGAATTATCCCACGCAGGGGAGCGGACATTTCGTGTACAAAAGGGGCATAATTGCCCTGCTGAATGAAAAATCCCCAGAATTTTTCCATGGTACAAACTGCACATAATGTACATCTTCAATGTACATGAGGTTGCCACCTAGTTGAAATAGGTGGGCAACAAGATTAACTAACACTCTAGCCACTTTTCAAGCCGCAGTAAACAAATTATTCCAGCCATATTTGAGGAAGTTCATATTAGTATTTTTTGATGATATCCTCATATATAGCAAAACTTGGAGTGAGTATCTCCAACACCTAGATCAAGTACTCACCATCTTAGAAGAACATCAATTTTATGCAAAAATGTCTAAGTGCACTTTTGGAGAAGTGGACTATCTTGGCCATAAAATATCGAAGGAAGGAGTTAAGGTTGATCCAAGTAAGATCAAGGCAATCATTGAGTGGCCCAAACCAGATAACATCTCGAAATTAAGAGGATTTCTAGGGTTGACAGGATGCCATCGAAGATTTGTGAAGAATTAAGCCCATAAGACTGCCCCTCTAATAGAATTATTGAAGAAAAATTCATTTCAATGGAATGATGAAGCTAAAAAATGTTTTGAATCATTGAAGAACATTATTTCATCAACGCCAGTATTAGCAACACCAAGTTTCACACAACCCTTTGTAGTTGAATGCGATGCTTCAAGATTCGGGATAGGAGTTGTCCTGATGCAAGAAGGTCATCCAATAGCAATTGAAAGTCGAAAGCTCAATAAAAGAGAAAGTCGGAAGTCTACATACAATAAATAAATCCTTGCCATTATACATGCTCTAGCAAAATGGCAACAATACCTTTTAGGGAGCAAAATCTTGATATGAACAGACCACAATAGTCTTCAATATCTCTTACAACAAAAACCATTGTCCACTGAACAATAGAAATGGATAGAAAAAATTGCTACATTTGGCATGGAGATATTGCATAAGAGAGGAAAAGACAATGTAGTCGTTGATACCTATCTCGAAAAGATGAAGTTAAAGCTTATGCGATTTCAGTTGCAGTTCCAGACTGGTTGGATGAAATCCGAGGTGAATATGCCAAGGACCCAGACACAAGTGCCTTAATCAATGATCCTAATCGAGGTCCAAAATTCGAATGGAGGAATGACATCCTTGGAATAAAGGAAGGATTTACTTAAGCCCAACATCAAGGTTTAAGACTAAGGTGTTGATAGAATCTCATGACTCACCAGCTGCAGGACATGTAGGTTTTTTCAAAACTTACTACAATGCCAGGAAATCCTTCTACTGGAAGGGGATGTATAAAGACATTCAAAAGTATGTAGCCGAGTGTGACACCTGTCAAAGAAACAAAAGCGAAAAAGTCGTGAATCCAAGGCTACTCCACCCACTTCACATTCCAAACCAGAAGTGGGAGGAAATCTCTATGGATTTCATCAAAGGGTTACCCTTACCTGAAGGCAAGGACAAAATCTTCGTGATTGTGGCACGATTAACGAAGTATGCACATTTTATGGGTATAAAGAAAAATGACTCCATTAAACAAATGGCTGAAACATTTTGTAAAAATATTTACAAATTACATGCATTTCCAAAAATCATCGTTAGTGACAGAGATGCCAAATTCACAAACAACTTTTGGAAACAATTCTACAAACAAATTAGGATCACTCTAAACATGAGCTCAGCCTATCATCCCCAAACAGATGGACAAACGGAGGTTGTCAACAAAAGTTTGGAAGCTTATCTTTGTAGTTTCTTCACTGACAAGCAGAACAAATGGTTACAGTGGTTACATCTCGCAGAGTGGTGGTATAACTCTACCTATCACACGTCAGCCAAGATGACACCTTTTCAGGCATTGTACAGTTATGAACCTCCCAGATGTAAGGAAATCGTTCAAGGTGATGCAAAAGTACCGACAGTAAAAAATCAACTTGAAGAAAATCAGCGAGTAATGCAAGTACTCAAGGATAATTTAACTATGGCACAAAATCGTATGAAGCAGCAAGCAGATTAACATAGAACATAAAGAGAGTTTGAAGTAACAGATTGGGTATTTGTAAGACTTCAGCCATACAAGCAATTGTCACTCAAGCAACGAGGAAAGAATAAATTGGCCCCCAAGTTCTATGGACCATATCAAATTATCTGAAAGATTGGCCCAGTAGCATATGAATTGAACTTACCAGACCAGAGTCGAATTTACAATGTTTTTCATGTTTCGAATCTCTAAACACTGTTGGGTCAACATCAATCTGCTCAGACAACACTTCCTACCTTGGATGAAAAAGGGAAACTTGTTTTAGACCCAGAAGCCATCATGAACATCAAAGAAATAAGACGGCATTCTCGAATAATTAAAGAATACCTTATTAAGTGGAAGAATTGTCTAGAAGAAGATGCTTCATGTGAGACAGTGAAATTCGTTCAGCAGTACCCATCATTGTCGTGCTTTGAGGACAAAGCATTTTAAAAGAGGAGGGCAATGTTATATATATAATAATTAAATAAGCATAACAAAATATAATGATAAATAATCTAAGCATCTTATATATATATATATATATATAAGTAACAGGACACTTCCAAATAGGGCTCATGTCCCGTATTCCACGTGTCAGACACGACACTTGCCCTAAAGGCTAATACGTGTCCGACACCAAACTTTTTGTGTCCTGAAATCTAGACACTTTCCAACACGTGTCGGACACGTGCCAAGAACATGTCCTGATTTCTGGACATGTGTCCTGTCAAAAAGGGTATAGAGGAGGAGGAGGAGGAGGATAGAGGAAAGAGCTACGACAGTAATGCTAATTTTGGCATGGAGCAGGAGGACGATTGACAGTGGCTAGTACCATTGATGAGCTATGATATTCTTCCCTGTGGCTATTTAGTATTTTCATTTTGTATCTAGTAAAATTGTAGATACTGGATCTAGTACTAAGTAGTATCTACTCTATTTTGTATTTGTCGATGAGATTTTCTCGATATCTATCTAATACATTCTGATTTTTGTGGTTTAATCATAAATATCAAATATGCAGTTTATGGTTCAAAGTTCATGATTCACTGATAATTATATTATTGATTCATCATTGTCAAATTTCAATTGAATGATATTATGATTGATGTACATTGTACATACTTACTAGTTTTTTTTAAATATAGATTTATATGTAATTTTTTTAATATATATATATTGGGGTCATCGTGTCTCATATAGAGTACTCGTATTTTCGTGTTCTCCGTGTCCCATGTCCTCATGTCTTGTGACTTATATATATATATTAAAAAATACAAATTAAATTAATTAAAGATATATAGTTAGCATAATTATAAAAAAGAAGAGACATGACTTTATGTAAAGCCACCTCAAAACCGATACAAATATATAAAATCAGGATCTTTATTGTAATTGATCATCAATCAAAAGTTTATAAATAATTTTTTTTTCCAGTTAAATTTGTCTTCACGTGGAGTTTTTCATTCCAACTTTGGTTGAGAAATGTAATCCCCAACTTGATTTTTTGGGCATCCATGGTTTTCCTAGTGAGTGCTTTGATCAAGATGTATTGTTTGAGGTCACTCATTCATTTCATGGTGATGGTGATTTAGTTGTCCTTCACAATGCATCTTTCATCAAGGTTGTGTTTGATTTTAAAAAATTTCATAAGAACAATTTGATGATAATATTTGCTTGCACTCTAGACAACGATTTATTTGAGTGGTATCTAAATCTTGGTATCAAGAAAATTTCTTCCATTGCAAATTTCTTCAAGAAATTTCTCCGCCATTTGGCATGATGAAGAAGATGGAAAGATTGAGAAGGTTATTGAAGATTGCATTGCCCTCCTTCCTAGTAGAACACATCTTGATTCAAAGGAAGAAGCCAATGAAGAAGCCCATGAAGAAGACGGAGACCCTATTGAAGAACCAAATGAAGAGATCCATGAAGCCCATGAAGAAGACAAAGAGCCCTTAGTCGAATCCCTTGTTGAAGAACCACTTCACTTTCCCATTGAAGAACATGTTGAAGACCTAATTGATGAAGGCATGGATGCATCTACTTGTTCTTCTCATGGTAATGAGGGTTTGGTGAGCCTTACTTCTTCTCTTTCTTTTGAAGACAAATCTTTTGAGAATGATAAAGTTGAGGATCTTTTTTCTTATAATGAAGATGGCAGCCATGGTTATGAAGTTTGTGATGTGCATTTTCACCATTGTTTTTCATAGTATGGGTGAGGGTTATTCGAAATTTGTTGGAGATCCCATGTATGATTGTTCTAATGACTTTACATCCACATATTACACAACACTGTACTCAAATAATATATCTTACAACTACCACTGAAAAAGTGAAACACAAATCACAGCTTCAGATCTGTAGAAACAAATTTGTTGAATGGTTTATTTGAGTGCATGATGGGTTTTTTTGTAAAAGGCTTGGCCTTCTTAGGACTTGGTCATCAAGGTCATCATCCTTGAGTGTTTTTTCCCTCGTCGATTATGTGACGCTTTTCTAAGCGACATATAAATTTCAAGTTTTTCACTCAAAATCCTCCAAATCCGGGATGGTGAAATTGGTGATTATGCCTTAAAAGGTTATTAAAGCCTAGGGTCTATGTATTAAAGCATGCTAGTCATAGTCCCATGATAAGGTGTATTTTAATTGTAAAAGTTCAAAAGGTCATAAAACTGGGCCTAGGGAGCCAATTTGGTCATGGGGATGCTCATTTTTTGACCCAGATCCCCCACTTAACCCCTAAACCCACTTTTCCTAAGTTTTAAGTGATTATTTATCACTTCAGAGAAATTCTCTCCAAAAAAAGCAAAAAGTAAATAAAAAATTAGAAAAAGAGAAATATGGAGAAAAAACACATCCCTAAATCAGTGGGAACTTGTCTCAAACATGTTCCAAGTTAACTAAGGATGATGTTGGGGGTAATTGGAGACCAAATCAAGATCAAATTGGCTTGATTCAATCAAATTTATGAGGGGGCGAATTTCTCCTTAGAGGGGCACATTTATCCATGAAAAAACTCACCTCTTGTTATATATGTGTCACAGAAAGAGCGGGGTGACCTACCTTGTGAGAGGTGGCGCCTACCACCTCTAGTTCTTTCTAGTTCGCCCCCAATCATCTCAAAAAGCTCCAACACTTGGCAAATTCACCCCCCTCATTTTTCCTATTTAAGCGAGGCTTACTTCCTCATTGAGACAGAAGGAGTATTGAACCTCTGCTCATGTAATATTTTTTGTTGCATTCTAAGTAATATTGAGGCTTTGGAGGTCCATTGGTGCGTAATATTGAGGCTTTGGAGGTCCATTGGTTCATGTCTAAACTATGAATGGTGTGAGCTTAATGAGGTAATCTTGTTTTAGTTTTGTTCATGCTTGATATTAAATTGGTAATCGATCTAGCTTAGAGGGTTCTCTGCAACACGTAGGGTAAATATTTGAGGCTTTCAATTTATTTACTTACAATTTGGCTTATTGAGATTCGAGAGTAGCATTGTTTATTAAGTTATCTTCATGCTCTTTTGGTTTCCATTAGTTGAATGTACTAGATTTGATCTATTTGTGTGTGAATAAGTTTTTTAGGTTACAACTTTGGAGTAAGGGGAAGAGCTAAGTTGCATCGCCCTCTTCTTCAAGTCTTGAAGGATCTACAATTTCTTGTTCCCATTGGCATCCACAGATCTCAATAAAGATTCAAAGCTTAAGCAAACTACTTCTCCTTCTTCTTCAAAACTTCAAACTCTCTGTTTCTTGGTTACTAGGTTCCATATATGCTTACAAAATTAGATCTAAAAACATTTCATCATTTATCTCAATTTGGTAAAGCATTTTTAATAGATCTAAAATCTTTTTCAAGCTCTATTTTAAATCTAGATCTAGATTGGCTCTTTAGTATTTGTTGTTACAAATATTGCCATCATTTTCAAGTACTAAAGTAGTTGTATATTTTATGTGATTTTTAGCTAATCTACTAACTTATGTTTGAGTTTAGCTTGCTGGTCTTTAGCAGGTTGAAGGAAAAAGAGAGGGAAATGCTACCGAAAGTTCGATATTTTCGCCATCCGGGGCACCCAACGTCCACCCTTCTTCCCCCTCCTTCATTCCTCTTCTTCCCGAAGCATTTGTAAGCCCTTTTGATCCATTTTCAAGGGTCAAAAGACACTCATTTATTTTTCGTAAAAAACATTGTAATAAAGATTAATAAAAGAGAAGCAGGTGGGCTTTCCAAGTGCCCACACTCCATCCCCCTCATGTCGCCTTCTTAGTGGTTTGCTTTATGCTTTATTTTTTTTTATGCTAACTTTAAGTTAGTTTAGTTGCTTTTACTTTCAGTTAGTTTAGTTTTCTTTCAAAGTTTCATTTACTTTTGCAAAGTAACCAACACTAACCCGACATTGCTCTACCGAATTACCCAAGAGAGCTTGCTCGATTGGGGAAAAGTTACTCCTTTCCGTAGTAATTAGTTTCACAATTTTTTTTTTCTTTTTCATTTCTACTTTGCTTTTACAAGCTTAATTGGAATAAACATTAGCCGCTTCCATGTATGCTCTACCCCTCACAGGCTTGCCTGAGCTTGGGGATATCCAAAAGCGAAAGTGTGCACTTTGTAATTATCCACATCTAACTAAAAGCCCACATTAATAAAAGTAACCTCCCCTTGAAACACAACGAAAATACGGTGTTTTCAAACTTCAATATTGGTGGGGAAATTTTACAAAGGAAGCGGGAACAACTAGAAAGCGACCGCGGGGCAACGTCAGGCTACACCATCAATTGGTGTAGTGTTGGACATCCCCCCGTGACTCCATCTAGCCCACACGTACTTGTGTGAAGCCACTTTTGTTGACATCCGGACATATTCCCAAGTACCTTTTGGTATATCGGTAATCCCCTTCCCATAATCCACTCATCATCATAAGAAGTTAAAACCGACCAAGACACTACAAAACATTTTACTTTTTCGACAGCACTTCAATATGTTATGACTCCATTTGGCACTGGCACAATTTATACTACTATCATTTGCTTGAAGTCATCTCGATGTATGAATGTTGTATTTTATGCCGCTGATCTAATTTCTACTTTACAATATCTTGTCAGTAAATCATTTCAAACTCCTAACAAAATAATTAATCCACAACTAATAAATAATAAAGAGCCTTAGCAACTCTTTCTTAGGGACTACTCCCCTTGGCTCCGTTAAAAGTGGCCTAAATGAAGGAGTGAGGATCATGTGACATCACCTGGCTCGAGACTTGCCCCCAAGGACGCACTTAGCAGCTTGAAGATTTCTATTGGGCTAATTATCCCCAGGTGCGTGAAAGGCCACAACATTTTTTGGCGTCGTTGTCGAGGATAAATCTTTATATTGCTGGGTTACGACTTTTGTTTTCTTTTTTTTTGTTTTTTCTTTGTTTGATGAATGATTAGAGTAGATCTTTGATTCTTTACCTGGTGACTCCACTAAACTTTTTTCCTTTTTACAAAGAAAAGCAAAAAAGAGAAATTTTTGTGAAAGATTTATGACGCATATTTTTCTTTTCACATGGCGACTCCATTGAAGGGATAAAACCCTTGTATCTCATAAAATTGTTAAGTTTGATTATGTGTAGGTGAGCCAACGTAATAGTAAAATCTAAAGCGCATTTTTTGACAACTCCACTCTTTCAGTTCTAGGCGTTCCACATGATCACTGATTCTTGACATGGATATTAAAAGAATAGAAACTACAGCTCGAATCTCCTGTAGATGTCCTCCCTTTGATTTCTTTGAAATCCCAGGTTTTCCCAATTATTTTGATGGGGAAAGGAAAGATATTCCCATTCCAGTTTTTCAGGGTCATGATAATGATTACTCAGCCAGTCTTCACGTCGTGACTTTCCTTTCATATGCGAGTGAATCCAACATACGTTATGAGGATCATATGATGCAGTTGTTTGCTCATTCTCTACTGGGAGAAGCTTCAGATTGATTTTTACAATGGCCTTTGTGATAGATCTATTACTTCAATTACAAATTTCTTCAATATTTTTCTAAGACAATGGCATTATGATGAAAGATATAGTGGATTATCCAAAATTGAATTATTCATCAAGAACACTTTGGATCACTTCTTTTCTTCGAGAGAAGTTCATATGGAAGATCTTGAGCCACCTAGTATCAACATGGTATACAACACTCAATGTCTAGAAATCCATGATGATCCCATTGAGATTGTGCATGAAGAGCCATTCATTGAATATATTATTGAAGACCCTCCTCATGTCACATCAATAGAGAATATTGATGATTGGGAATGCTTTCATGATTATTTCAGCGATGATCACATTTGTACTCCGAATCTATCTCGGGATGAAACTATTACAGAAGCTTATAATGAAACCTATAATGAAATTTGTAATGTGTATAATGATAAAAGTTTGGAAGGTTTACTGCCTTGTGACCTTTTTTCTAAAGACGATTGTGATCAAGAGGAGGACGAGTATATCCTGGAGTATGACGCAAGTGATGAAGACTCCCTTGTGTCCTACAAAGAGGTTGATGAGGATTCCTAGCCATTCATGGAAAATCCAAACTATGACATGTTTGAGAAGGAAAATAATGAACCAAAAACTTTTGGTAGCTTTATTGATAATTTTGTCTATGACATATCTAATGGAGGGAGTTGAGTCTCTTGATGGTTTTATTGAAGATCATCTTTATGAAGTTTTTAAAGGAGAGAGCATGGATCTTGTGGCCTTGGGAAACTTTTATATGGAGGAGGAGCATGCAGTTTATCCATATGATCAGTCTGAGCCATATAACAGTATCAGTAATGAAGACATAAAGAAGCAGTTAAGTGAAGAGTCATATATCATGCATATGTTCCAGCTATCATCTTCACACCCATAGATTCCTTATGATTTGGAACAGTTTGGGGCCTACACACGAAGTTATCAACAAATAAGCCCTTTCAATGAGTATGATGATCTGCATCATCATGCAAATTTGTACATTAGTCCTATCCAATCTTGGATAAAAGAAGCCTACAAGAGGACTTGTCAGTTGTGGAAGCAGTTCAGTGAGGTTTTACATACCTGTGATTTCCCATCCAACCCTCCCATCTTGAATATTTATGCAGGTTTACATTTTCTGAAAAATGTGTCCTTACTTTGGCTGGTAACCAAAGACAAAGCAAAACTATGTTATATTAATGAAATGCTTAGGTGGCTACATTGGATTTTCGATTACACCTAATCTTTTATGTTATGCTTAGAGTAGGAAAATAAGCTCCTTAAAGTGAGCATTTACTTTTCGCATTTTCCTTTTGTACTTAGGAATAAATAATTTTTTTTATTCCTTTGAATAAAGCAACTTATGGTTCATTTGGTTTTATATAAAACTTGTGCTACTAAGATTTTCTTGTCAAGCTGAAATGTTTTTACAGTATATAAGAACCAAAGATTCTGGTGTCCTCATATGCTCTCCTTGCCTGAAGACCAGATCGAGCACACGTCCCACGGTTGGAGCCAAATGTTATCCACTAAGTTCCACTTAGGGTATTTTTCAAGTGAGCCACTTAGCATCGGAACAAATCAATTGTTCTTACTCAGTGCTCAAGAAGTTCCATGGTTTCATCAGCGCCAGTTGTGGTCCCTTTTCTACATGTTCACACTTCACACCCCCTCAGGGGAATTGTAATAAATGCCATAGCATGATGGTTTGTTTTGTAAAAGGCTTGGTCTTCTTAGGACTTGTTCATCTCAAAAACCTCCAACACTTGGCAAATTCGCCCCCCTTGGGGTTTGCTCTCATTTTTCCTATTTAAGCGAGGCTTTCTTCCTCATTGAGACAATGGAGTATTGAACCTTTGCTCATGCAATACTTTTGTTGCATTCTGAATAATATTGAGGCTTTGGAGGTCCATTGGTGCATGTCTAAACTATGAATGGTGTGAGCTTGAGGTAATCTTGTTTTAGTTTTGTTCATGCTTGATATTAAATTGGTAATGGATCTAGCTTAGAGGGTTCTCTGAACGCGTAGGGTAAATATTTGAGGCTTTCAATTTATTTACTTACAATTTGGCTTATTGAGATTCAAGAGTAGCATTGTTTATTAAGTTATATTCATGCTCTTTTGGTTTGCATTAGTTGAATGTACTAGATTTGATCCATTTGTGCAAGTGTGAATAATATTTTCAGGTTACAACTTTGGAGTAAGGGGAAGAGCTAAGTTGCATCGCCCTCTTCTTCAATTCTTGAAGGATCTACAATTTCTTATTCCCATTAGCATCCACAGATCTCAATAAAGATTCAAAGCTTGAGCAGACTACTTCTCCTTCTTCAAAACTTCAAACTCTCTCTTTCTTGGTTACTGGGTTCCATATATGCTTACAAAATTAAATCTAAAAAGATTTCATCATTTATCTCATTTTGGTAAAGCATTTTTAAGAGATCTAGAATCCTTTTAAAGCTTTATTTTAAATCTATATCTAGATTGGCTCTTTAGTATTTGTTGTTACAAAATTTGCCATCATTTTCAAGTACTAAAGTAGTTGTATATTTTATGTAATTTTTAGGTAACCTACTAACTCTCCTTTGAGTTTAGCTTGCTGGTTTTTAGCAGGTTGAAGGAAAAAGAAAGGAAAATGCTACCGAAATTTCGAGATTTTGGCCATCCGGATCACCCAAAGTCCATCCTTTTTCCCCCTCCTTCATTCCTCTTCTTCCCGAAGCATTTGTAGGCCTTTTTTATCCATTTTCAAGGGTCAAAAGCCATTTATTTATTTTTCGTAAAACACATTGTAATATAGATTAATAAAAGAGAAGCAGGTGGGCTTTCCAAGTGTGCCCACACTTCATCCCCCCAAGGGGGATTCATGTCGCCTTCTTAGTGGTTTGCTTTATGCTTTATTTTTTTTGCTGCTAACTTTAAGTTAGTTTAGTTGCTTTTACTTTCATTTAGTTTAGTTTTCTTTTAAAGTTTCATTTACTTTTGCAAAGTAACGAACACTAACCTGACATTGTTCTACCGAATTACCCAAGAGAGCTTGCTCGATTGGGGAAAAGATACTCCTTGCCGTAGTAATTAGTTTCACAGTTTTTTTTTTCTTTTTCATTTGTACTTTGCTTTTACAAGCTTAATTGGAATAAACATTAGCCTCTTCTGTGTATGCTCTACCCCTCACAGGCTTTCCTGAGCTTGGGGTATCCAAAAGCGGAAGTGTGCACTTTGTAATTATCCACATCTAACTAAAAGCCCACATTAATAAAAGTAACCTCCCCTTGAAACACAATGAAAATCCAGCGTTATCAAAATTCAATATTGGTGGGGAAATTTTACAAAGGAAGCGAGAACAACAAGAAAGTGACTGTGGGGCCCCGTTAGGCTACACCCTCGATTGGTGTAGTGTTGGACATCCCCTCGTGACTCCATCTAGCCCACACATCCTTGTGTGAAGCCACTTTTGTTGACATCCGGACATATTCCCAAGTACCTTTTGGTATATTGGGAATCTCCTTCCCATAATCCACTCATCACCATAATAAGTTAAAACTAACCAATACACTACAAAACATTTTACTTTTTCAGCAACACTTCAATATGTTATGACTCCATTTGGCACTGGCACAATTTATACTACTATCATTTGCTTAAAGTCATCTCGATGTATGAATGTTGTATCTTTATGCTGCTGATCTAATTTCTACTTTGCAATATCTTGTTAGTAAATCATTTCAAACTCCTAACAAAATAATTCATCCACAACTAATAAATAATAAAGAGCCTTAGCAACTCTTTCTTAGGGACTACCCCCCTTGACTTCGTTACGAGTGGCCTAAATGGAGAAGTCGGGATCAGGTGACCGCACCTGGATCGAGACTTGCTCCCAAGGACGCACTTCGCAGCTTGAAGATTTCTGCTGCGCAAATTCCCCCCAGGTGCGTGAAATGCAGCAACAATATTAAAATTTTATTGAGTTTTTTCATAATGTTATTTTTCCATATCAAATTTGTATTTGTATGCACATTTGTATTCAAATCTTGCTACTATGGTATCATAGTATTGTGAAAAAAAGGGAAAATTTAAGGAAAGGGAGCAGCAAGGGATGATTTACATAACCCAAGAAGCTTTGGACCAAAAGGAATCATTTTCATTCTGGTGGTGCAGCTCAAGCAGGAGGTCCATCATGCTCTGGATGGCCTGAGGGAGATACTTAACTGTCTTGAATGAAATTCAGTGTGATCCATTCAAGAATTGCAATGAACCCAGGAGTACTTAAAGAAAAGAATGTATACCATGGAACGAGTGACCTTAAAAGACCAACCTTCATTAGAAAAGTGTTGGCTAGGACTTGACCGAGTTGTTCTGTCCTCCTGGTCAACTAGTAGAGTTTTTCAAGATTATGTGGAAAATTTGAATGTTCCATTAAATTCAAATTTTTGCTTGAATGTTCCATAAAATTCAAAATTTTGCAGACAAAATCAGCTGCTCAGCAGATAAAGTAGCCCAAAGTTTAGGGCATTTTGGAAATGATATGATTAAGGTTCAGACAAAGACCAGCAATATGAAGTTATGAACCCTCTCAAATTTTATGTACTAAGTACTTTCTCTACACTTTTGGGACTGTTAATATAAAAACTCTTTTCTAGTCCCCCTGGAAAATATAATAACTTTTTTCTAGTCCCCCTGAAAAAGAAAAAAAAAACTTAGTCCCTCTTAAAAGGATAACTTTGATATCCAAAACATCTATCCTGTTTTGTCCGCAATAATATTCTTGGTTGCTTAGTTGTCTATGACGACACTGTATGGTGCAAACAAATTAAAATGCTCCAATATAAATAGCCAAGATCAAAATCAGGATGCTGTTAAATATCCACAGAATATCTAATAACTCCATAGTGTATAAGAGAATGAAGACCGCCCAACTGTGGAGAACTTAGTGGATTGGATCCAAAGGTTGCACCGCGAAAGGAAAATTACATCCATGAAAGTAGAGACACTTGTAATTTATCTAGCAAGCATTAAAATTAAACTCTCAATGAAGATTCCATAAAGAACTGCACAGTTTGCATGATACTAGTAAGAGTCATTACCATCATACCAATCCAGGAAGCCAGAATGTACTGACCCAAGCCGACAGGAGTCACAGACAGCAGATAATTTAGCATATTGAATGGAAGTAGTGGTACAAGTCGTAGAAGAAAAACAATCTGCAAAACAATGAAAACAAAATATTATTGGATACCTTGAACTTAACAATTGAAAATTTCTCAAATTAATATGGTTCTGCCATGACACTATGAGAATCAAGCTAGATCCCTTGGAATGTCCATTGTACACTGCCATTGGAAGAAACTCACGTCGTTGGACAAAATGATAATTTACAATTATAATATTACTTTTCATCTACTTTTCTAGTAACTGTTGCATTGAGAAAAACAGCCTAAGAAATATAGGAAATGAGAGGGGATAAGATGAGAAAGATAAAAGTAAAAAAATTATCATGGAACAAATGGGTCCTTGTAAATAAGCAAATATCGAACTGAGAGATTCCAGTGCAACAATGGGATTAACCAGACAATAGACAAGACTATCCCCAGCTTAATATAAAGAACTGGATATTACAAGCCAAACAATTATTTGATGTCTTGTCCCAAGATGACATGCTCAGATAACATTATTTAGTAAACCTAAGGTCAAACCTATGCACAATGATTGCTATCCTGATTTTTTAATCCTTGTGGCATGTTACTGTAAACAAGTTAGATTTAAGAATAAGTAAAAACAACAAATAAAATATAATAAGTTAAACTTGATATAAAGTGATAATAATCAGACCAGAATAAGATGAGTGGAAAAATACTTCTTTTTTCCCGAGGGGTGTGCCTTTGTACTATCATAACAATGTAGATTTTTAGAAGATACACATAGAAAATGGCATTGTCAAATTATTACCTCCACCACCCAAATCAAAACTTGACTTTTACAATGATAAAGAATTCAAATATCTAAAAGGAAAAAGATGACAAGACGATTATAACATTCTGCAAAATATACGAAGACCACATATGTGTATGCCATGGGTAACTAGATACAAATTACAATGCGTTACAAACTGAAAATGCATGGCTTATTTCGCATTTTTATGGGCTTTCTTCTCACCAGCACAGCAGAAAATCTTTGGGAGCACTGGAAGGACATGTCCAAGCCGAGGTTTTCATTATTTTTGTACTTTTCAAGGGTTGATTTGATGGATGGAATCTCTCTTACGAACTTCTGATGTAGTGTTTGAAGAAGGGCAATTTTGGTCCAATAAAAAGTGAACACTGAGGTGTAACCCTCCTTACTTCTTGCTCTAACCATGGTTCATTTAATGGATATTGCTGCGATCATTTCTGCAGTTTAAGAGGTTGTTGCCGTCCCTTCTCTTATTCATGGTTGCACTTTATATTTGGTTGTTTTCTAATTGTTGTGAGGTGCATCTTTGGAAGTACTGCATATTGAAAAGATATATGTGGTTTGTCAAAGAATATTGTTAATAGACTAACTATGCCTCTTCATCACATTCAAACACTCTTGGTCATTGTTCTTGAATCCATAACCCAATTGGATAGGCATTAGCCTTGGTAAATTCCGCCATCCATCTTAATTTAAAAATACCAAAAGCATTTATTTTCTAAGGTTTCCCCCTTGTGCCAGAAAAGAACCAGACTAAAGACAGTGGAAGAGTTTCTTAGGCAACAATGGACAACCTTCCTAAATGCCCCTGGAGTTGCACTTCATTCAAGGACTTGAATATCTTTGAGAGCACGTTTGGGAGATAACACAATGCATGCTAGTTCTCTAGGAAAGACACTAGGATACATGTCATGCCTTCATAAAAAAATACATATTTTCTTGTCTTCTTCAACAAAATTGGAACTAACCATCGGTGCTCCATTAAGTTGCCATTCCCTCTCACATATCCTCAGATTTAAGATATAATTATGTAAAATTCCCTTGGTAAATCATCCATTTCTAAAGTTCCCATTGATTGGCAGCCCACTAGGCTGACTTTTAAGCAGTCAGTCAACCACACACCATCATTACCACCAAGGATACCATCTATCCTCATCATCATAGTTATCGTAAACAGCAACATACTCGTCACCTCTTTCCTTTTTTGCTTCACTTATCTTAAATAATTACAAATACGTATGGTAACATACGTGGGAGCTAAATTGTACTAGTTTCAT